>JAHPZR010027737.1:5000-25944 GCA_019787425.1 Platygyra sinensis
CACCACGGCGCCAAGAACGGCGATTTAATTTAATTTACATGTAATTTAATTCCTGCAAGAGGTGATACTCCCAGGTATAGTGTAGTAAACGAGAAATGGTTTGGCAAGAAAGACGATATAATCAAACTCTTCTCAGTTTGCCCTGAAGATTACAAAGAGTCTTGCTTTATCCCGAATCTTCCAAGAAAACAACGATTATGAATCCTTATTTAGTCTTGTTTTAATAATTAAATCCACGTGGAAAGGTTCATATTACATAGTATCTGATTTACTCGTTCTTTCGCTCGTTAGATTTTTGCGAATGGTTTGTAGACGGCGCGTAAGCCGATTCAATGGCAAAGTTGCGCAAACAAACGCACTTGTAAGCCAGTTTACGGCAAGAAAAAAAAAAAAAAAGATAAAAATGTTATTGGCCGGCTTAGGGTCGGTCCGTATAGGGAAAAACTGTGACCTCGGGCTTGAAAATTCTGCAGCATTTTCAAGACCTCGGTCACAGTTTTTCCCTATACGGACCGACCCTAAGCCGGCCAATAACATATATATATCTTAACCACTGTACTTGTTGCCTGGAAAACTCAATACAGTATCACATACGTTTTTCTGCTCACTTTTGTGGTTTTCTGTTATCCCAAGAATTTTCCATTTTCAAAGTTTCTGTGTGGAGAGATAAGTTGTTATTTCACAGGAACATAACCAGAGAAGCTTTTTGTAGCTCACTATAAACTGCTCGATCAGGGGGCTATGAAGTTTAACGTAGTGACCATTTTCCCGTCAAGCAGCTAGAAAGAATGTTTGGCCTAGTGGAACTGCCCGGGTGTTTGAAAGATTCATTCCATGGAAATTACGTAACATTTTATGACTGCCGTCTGTACAGCACATTTGAGCCTAACAGAAACAGACTTGGGGAATTAATAGCCGGTAAGCCTAAGCCGTCTATACTACATACCAAAGTAATTCTAGGACTCGGTTGACATTTTTCAATGTGTCTTTCTCAAAAGTATCATTGAAATCTCTATCTGAGATAATCCAGTCATGAATTTCCTAAGTGTCGAGAACCATGACGGTGATTTTATGTACTGTTTAAAACACGAGCAGCAGTGTTTTATCGGGTTTAAAAACACGAGGCGTAGCCGAGTGTTTTTAAACCCGATAAAACACGTGCTGCGAATGTTTTGAACGGCTTCAAAAATCCGCGATAACACCTACCTGCGAATTTTTCTGTTTCAAAAACCCGAGAAAACACGTGCACGCAAATTTTTCTACTGTTTCAAAAACCCTAGAAAACACGTGCATGCGAATTGTTGTGCGGCTTCAAAAACCCGAGAAAACGCGTGCATTTCAATCGACAAAAATTCTGTTGTTTTCGTCGAGAGCTTTTTGAGTCGAAGCTTTTTGCCTCAGTCCTCATTATTTCCTTAGAAGAGTCGTGGTCATTTGTAATGCCTCCAAAAAGAGCTTTTAGAAATTCTAAAAGTGAGGAGGAAGAAAGAAAATTTCTAGAAAAATCTGTTCCTAGATCCACACGATATGTAACTAAATGGTCGTTGAAAATTTTTGCCGAGTGGCAAGCTTCAAGAAAGAATAAAGACCCAAGCAAGGAAGAAGCAGGCTTCCACGTGGAACTCGATAAAGTTCAAGCTTTGGACACGAACATTGTCAATATGACACCGGAGTCTTTGAATCTTTGGTTGACAAGCCCACTGGACACCGTTCTAATGCACTGTTTCGATACCAAAAGAAAAGTGTTGAGCAAGAACGGAATGTGAGCGATTTATTGGGGCCACCTCGTGATGTAGTGGATGTAGGGGATGTTCCCGACTTAGATTTGAATTACGAAGTTAGGGATGAAGAATTATGTAACATGCCAATGCCTAGTGAAGTATTTCATATAGAGATGTCTAAGTCAGTGTTTCACAACTGCACGTTTAATTTTGCAACAAAGTAAAACCATGTGTATCTTTGTATTGTAAAATATTATCCAGGGAAATGAAATAAATATTGTGAACGCGGGGTGAACTATTTGTACGCCTGTTATGTTGGTTGTTAATGTGTGATTATCATTATACATGAATTTTTAATGTAATTGATTGAGATCTTTATATAAAGATTACGTGTGATCTTTATATAAAGATCATGGTAGTCGTTCTCATTAAAAATTCAGCGATAATTGTATTGTTTAGGCATTCAACCCCACTTTTCCCTGGGACTGAAATCAAGTCCCTTCCCTGGCTTTTCAGAATGACCATGTTTTACCAGGTATAAAGGTTCATGCACGTGATCAAATTGACGTCTCCGATAGGGTCATGTGCTTATGAATTATTAATGAGTTTTTGAAATTATGTTTTAAAAACATTAATTAACTCTTGGTAAATACGACAATTAATATATATATATATATATAGCGTCAGTGACAAATTTTGGAGATTAAATAAAGACATGTCAATACGAAAGAAATTCCAACGGTGTTCACCTTCACTGTTTCTGCAAATTGTTCTTTGTCCCTCAAAGGCTCGTTAGCGTTGTAAAGAGCTCGAAATTTAAGCAGCTTAACGCAAATTGATAAAGTAAACTTAAACTTGAATTTGAATTTTCAATGAACTTGAATTTTCCCGTCAAGCAGCTAGAAAGAATGTTTGGCCAAGTGGAACTGCCCGGGTGTTTGAAAGATTCATTCCATGGAAATTACGTAACATTTTATGACTGCCGTGTGTATAGCACATTTGAGCTTAACAGAAACAGACTTGGGGAATTAATAGCCAGTAAGCCTAAGCCGTCTATACTACATACCAAAGTAATTCTAGGATTCGGTTGACATTTTTCAATGTGTCTTTCTCAAAAGTATCATTGAAATCTCTATCTGAGATGATCCAGTCATGAATTTCCTAAGTGTCGAGAACCATGACGGTGATTTTATATTATGTTTTAAAAACATTAACTGTTGGTAAATACGACAATTAATATATATATAGCGTCAGTGACAAATTTTGGAGATTAAATAAAGACATGTCAATACGAAAGAAATTCCAACGGTATTCACCTTCACTGTTTCTGCAAATTGTTCTTTGTCCCTCAAAGGCTCGTTAGCGTTGTAAAGAGCTCGAAAACCACTTAAGCAGCTTAACGCAAATTGATAAAGTAAACTTGAACTTTGATGGCAATAGCGGCCACGTGTAATATTGCGTTATATAATCAGCTGTTGTTTCTAGTCGCTCAGCCGTGTTGTTGTACTACAATAGCTGTTATTCCCATTTTATTAGTTTAGGAGCCTGAAGGACAAAGCGGTTTCCATTTTGTGTAACTGAACGATCACAAGTTACACAGCTCTATTTATTCGGCTTTGTTGGTTCACTGTAAAATAGTTCTACATTGTTGCGGCATCATAGCGGTTTTTTTTTCTGGAGGAGAAAACTAGTAAACGAATTTTCTGAATTCTTCTGTGCTGTTAGGCTGAAAACAGTAGTCTGCCATACTAACCTAACATCTCGTAAGGCCATACATTTATTTTGTTCTATTGAGACGGTTAAGTTGACCTGTTGACATTGTGGTGTGCAAGAAAACTTCATTACATTCCCAAGATTTTGTTTTGACTTTCAATTCTTGGACAGAACCACATCAGCGTTGCCGGATATTTTTATCCTGAATAAATAACTGAACTTGTGTAGGTAATGAGAACAATGATAATAATCAGTTCACATCTCAGCATGAGGATATTCAAATGCTTCTTGAATTAAGTGAATGTTCTTGTTTTATTGGATCTCAGGGCAGCTAATAAACTGCGTTCGTTTACTGAAAGATAACAAATTGATAGTTTAATTACAACTTTTGCTGTCTCCTAACCCTGTCCACAGTGCAAATGAGCACGATCAGCAATCTTAGCCACTGAATTCTCCCAGGTATTTGTGACTGATTTTCTCCAACGTATTAGTGTCTGAAGGTCCAGTGGCCTTTCACGAATTAATCGTGCAAACAGACCAGCTGGTTTGATTCAAGATCAATCTCGTGGTCTTTTCGCAGACTTTTTAATCATAGATCACGAACGTCTTCTGTATCTAGGGACTAGACGAGGTAACGTCGTCCCGTGCACACGAAAAATTAGACATGTGTTACAGACAATTGGGTCTTCTCAAGCGACGCTTTGAGTATATTAGGATGTCGATTCCACTTATTGTTCTTCACAGACGTACCCCTTTAGCAAGGATAGCTTCCTTCATGTGCAAATTTAAACGAGCACAAGTGAGACATGCGCAATTTACTCAAAGAAGTACTTGCTTCACATGACTCTACAAGCCACGAACAAAAAAGTCATTTTCATTACAGATTCCCGTTCACCTTCTCTAAGCCTAATATAGCCGACAACAAGTGATGAATTAGTAAAGCTCAACTGACGGTTTTCTCCGTCATTTTCACTACAGTAAACATAAACCACTGAATGAAAGGAGTAAGCAATTTGAAATACCAGAAAACATTAAAAGACGTAGCTTCTTTGGGGTTCAGGTCACTGTCGTATTCCGTATTCAACTTATCCAAGGAAATTCATCGAGTTTATGATGGAAACGCCATGTTTGTGTCATACGAAAGGGAACAAAAATGCGGCCAAAAATTCACTGGAATAACTGTGATTAACTCGTGATCAAATAAATTAGCTGTTTAATATATTAAAAGTCGCAGGAAAACTATTTTTTTTTAACATACCGTGGCTGCATTCTTATCGCTATTTTCATGTAGTTAGTGGTGCCCTGAACTCAACACAAAGATTCTTAGAAAGAAACTTCCCCTTTTAAAACGAAGGATGCGATAGTGTTAGCCGCGAACGTTTAGGAAAATGTATATTGAGGGCGTCATATTGGCGAAGAAGTTGAAATTTCAGAGGGCGATACGATGTTTTGTAAATTTTAGAATATTCTGTAAATTAAAGAGACCATTGGGGAGCGAGGACAGCAATGCTCGATGCACTTTTCAGCGTTACTTCTTTTCTCCTTAAAAGAGTCTATACTAACTTACTTACTGATGGTTTGGTACTCTCTGCATTTTGTCGGGCCAGACCAGCTATGAACTTTACTTTTGGTCTTGGCTCTTCTCCAGTGTGTCGAAGACACATTGAAGATGGTCCAAGACCCCTCACGCCCTGTTATGCGCGCACTATTTTACACTTTGAGAATTACAACCTATCGCAACCACTATCAGTCGTTGCCGGTAAGTCTGAAAAGCAGCATAACATGCGTTTTTTTGTGCTCACTTTGACCTTTTTATATCTGTTATCCCAATAATTTTCCATTTTCAAAGTTTCTGAGTTGAGAGATAAGTTGTTATTTCACAGGCCAGGAACATAACAGAGGAGCTTCTTGTAGCTCACTATAAACTGCTCGATCAGGGAGCTATGAAGTTTAACGTAGTCACCATATGCCTGTCAAGCAGCTAAATGAATTGCTAACGGAACTACTAAGGTGTTTGAGCAAACGTAGTAAAGCCAAATTGGAACAACTTAATAAGCAGGCCCTGAGGACGGTTTTGAATAGTAATAGTGACTATGAAACTTTACTAAGAAAAATAGGGTCTGTCAATCTTGAATCTTCTCGTGTTCAAAATATGCTAATTACTACGTATAAGACTCTTTATGACATTGCTCCTCCATACCTCAAATTACTACTAAAAGAGCGAAAAGTGGAATACAACCTCAGAGGTACCCAAAAAATGGATTTACCAAGAGTTAGCCACAACTACCTATGGACTACATTCGTTCAGATATGCTGCTACCCAAGTATGGAATATGCTGCCTGATGACATCAGAACTTCTCAATCTCTTATTGCTTTTAAGCGTGCTATTCGAGATATTACTGTATAGATTATATGTGTATATAAATGTGTACTTAAGCGGATTATTTTATTTATGGTATTGTATTAATTTTACTCGGAGATACTAGCTCCTTCGAGCTACTCTAAATCTGAGTTTAAATAAAGTTGTATGTATGTTGTATGTATGAGGGATTCAGTCCTGAGAAATTACGTAACATCTTATGACTGACGTGTGTACAGCAAATTTGGGACTAACAGAAACAGCTTGGCGAATTGATAGTAAGCCTACGCCGTCTACACTACATATCAAAGTAATTTTAGGAAACGATTGACATTTCTGAATGCGTCTTTTCCTCGAAATTGTCAGTGAAGTCTCTATCGGAGATAGTCCAGCCATGAATTTCCTAAGTGTCGAGAAAATGGTGACTATATATCATGTTTTAAAAACATCAATTAACTCTTAAAAAAATAAGACAATGAATAGTGTCAGTGACAAATTTTGAAGATTAAATAAAGATATGTTAATACGTAAGAATTTAAAAGGTGTTCACCTTCACTGTTTCTGCAAATTGTTCTTTGTCCCTCAACGATTCGTTAACGTTGTAAAGAGATCGAAAACCACTTAAGCATCTTAACACGTATCAGTCGATAAAGTAAACTTGAACTTTGATTATCATAGTATGGCAATAGCGGCCACGCGTAATATTGCGTTATATAATCTGCCAGCTGTTGTGTCTAGCCGCTCAGCCATGTTGTATGTACTACAATAGTTATTCTTTTCAGATCATTAGCTCGTGAGCCTGAAGAACAAAGCGGTTTCCTTTTTGTGCAACTGAACGATCACAAGTTACACAGCTCTATTTCTTCGGCTTTGTTGGTCCATTGAAGAATGGCTCTACATTGTTCGAAATTATAGGGGTATTTTCGCAGGGAGAAAACTAGTAAACGAATTTTGTGAATCCTTCCGTGCTCTTAAAGGAGTAGTCTGCCATACTAACCTAACATCTCTTAAGGGCATACAGTTTTTTTGTTCTATTGAGAGGGTTGACATTGCGGTGTGCGGGAATGCGTATTACATGCCTAGAATTTTGTTTTGACTTGCAATTCTTGGACACGATTGCATTAGCGTTGCCAGATAATGAACTTGTGTGGGTACTGAGAACAACGATACTGATCTGCTCACACTCACCGCGAGCTTAGATATTCAAATGCTTCTTTAAATAAAAGTCCTTGTTTTATCGGATCTCATAACAGCTAATACTGAGCTGTGTTCGTTTGCTAAAAGATAACAAATTGAGAGTTTAATTACAACATTGAAGAACCTTTCTTGTCTTCTAGCCCTGCCTACAGTGCATCAGTGCACGATCAGCAAGCTTAGCCATTACATAAAACTTGTTCGTTAATGACCTGAATTCTCCAAGGTATTTGGGACTTAGTGCCTGAAGGTTTATTGGCCTTTTCGTGAACAAATCGTGCAAACAGACCAGCTGGTTTGTTCAAGATCAACCTCGTAATGTTTTCGAGGACTTTTTAATCATGGATCACAAGCCTTTTCTGTATCTAGGGACTGGACGAGGTAAAGCCTTCCCCTGTCCGAACATCAATTTTAGACTCGAACAAGTGATACATGCGCAATTTTTCAGCAAGCTGGTAGCTTTCTAAACACAGTTTGTGATTGGCTCAGCAAACAATAGCTAAATCAATTAAACAATGCCCACAGCGCTTGAAACCAGGAGAACTACAAGATAAGAAAATGAATCAAAGTACAGATCTGGAAGAGGTAGAGGACTACTCCAATTTTCCCAAAGACGTGCTTCCTTTAAATGACTCTACAAGCCACCAACATAACTATGATACCCGATAACAATATGGTTCATTTGTGAAGCTCAACTGACGGTTTCACCGTCATTTTTCATTACAATGAATCCCGACCACTGAACAAAAAGAAGTCAGCAATTTGAAATACCATAAAAGAAAAGATTGTCTTTTTTTCGGAGTTTCAGGTGTCACTGTCATATTCCATATTCGACTTATCCAATCAAATTGAGAGTTCAGTATGGAAACGCCATCTTTGTGTTCTTCGAAAGGACACAAAAATGAGGCCGATAATCCACGTAAACAACTGAAACAAACTCTTATTCTAATAAATTAACTGTTTAAACTGGTACAAGTCGCAGGATAGCTATATATTATTTTACGTACATGCATGCATGGTTGCTTTTGTCTAGCTCTTTTTGTGTGGTTAGTGGTGTCCTCAACTGGAAGATACATGATGTCTTTTTCATATAGTGGTTATCTATTGTTTGTCCTTGTCATATAGTGGTTATCTATTGTTTATTGAGAAAAAACTAAACAATAGAAAAAAAAAAATACACCAAGTACCTACTCCTCAACTCCATACATAAGTTTCTAAAGAGAAACTTCCCCTTAAAAAACGAAGAATGCCAGTGCGTTAGCTACTAACGTTAAAGAAAATGTATATTTAGGGCGTCTTATAAGCGAAGAAGTTAAGAATTCAGGGGAGCGTACGATATTTTATAGATTTTAGAATTTTCTTTATAACAAGGGGACTAGGAGCAAGGAAAGCAATTGTCGCTCCACTTTTCAGCTGCTTCTACTCTCTTTAAATAGATTCTTTACTAAATTACTTACTGATGGTTTGGCACTCTCTGCATTTTGTCGGGTTAGAAAAGCTATGGACTTAACTTTTAGTCTTTTCCAGTGGGTCGAAGACACATTGAAGATGGTCTAAGATCTCTAACGCCTTTTGTACACGCACTATTTTCAGTACAATTTGATTATTACAGTGTATCGTAACCACTATTTTCGTCCACGGTCAGGTCTCACATACAGTGTCACATAAGTTTTCGTGCTCAGTTCAGTTTGCTTTTAAATGGAGAGATAAACCGTAATTTCTCATAAACATGTCAGAGGAGCTCTTTTTAGCTCTTCAATATCAACTGCTCGATTCGCCTGAGGCTATACGGAAGTTCAATATAGTGACCATGTGCCCGTCAAGCAGCTTGAGAGATTCATTCCCTGGCAACTGCGTAACAACTTCTGACTGCCGTGTGTACAGCACATTTGAGCCTAACTGAAACAGACTTGGCGAATTATGCTTAAGCCGTCTATACTACATATCAAAGTATTTCTAGAAATCGATTGACATTCTGACTGTGTATTCTGAGAGTCCAGCCATGAATTCTTTAAGTGTCGAGAAAATGGTGATTTTGTATTACTGAATTGCTTAGCATTTCCAAGCCAATATAGAGGTTTGATGAATACACTACGAACAATCTGTGAAAATTTGAGACTTCAGGTCGTTTAGTCAAGAAGTTTAAAAACAACAAGTAACTCTAGATAAATGCGACAATTAGTAGTCACGCGACACAAATTTTGAAAAATATAAATAAAAGACATGTATTACGTAAGAATTTCAAAGTTATTCACCTTCAGTTGTCGTGCAAACTTTTCCTTATCCCTCAACGGGTAAATGAAATACCTAAGTTTTAGTGGTAGGTCGTTAACATTGTGAAGAACTCGAAAACCAGTTAAGCCACTTAAAATCAATAAAATAGAATTGAATCTCGATCGACATTACGCTGGTATGGTAACAGCTTCCATGCGAAATATTGTTCTTGTCTGCCAGCTGTTGTCTCTAGTCGCTCAGCCATGTTGTATGCACTACAATGGCTCGTCTTTTGAGGTAATTAGTTTAAGAGACTGAAGGACAACGCGGTTTCCGTTTTGTATAACCGAATGATTACAAGTTACACAGCTCTATCCATTCGGCTTTGGTTGTCCATTATATAATAGTTCTACATTGTTGCGGCATTATAGGGGTAATTTTTTGGGGAAAAAACTAGTAAACAAATTTTGCGAATTATTCCGTGCTGATACGTTGAAAACAGTAGTCTGGTATACTGACATTTCATCTCTTAAGGTCACGCTGTTATTTAACCTCATTTTGTTTTATTGAAAGAGGTAAACAATGTGGTTTGAGGTAAAACTTATTATTAGATCTGACATTCTGCTTCATAGTTCTCTCAAATGTAAAAGTAGAAAAAAATTTTAAAACAAATAAAAGAAAACAGTATAAATAATGTTTGACCCAATATGGTCCAATATCTCCCAATACGAATCCTGGCAAGCGTGGAACACCTCAAGAAATATGCCAAATTTTGACGTCGCTATGGCAACATGCTCAGTTGCAGTCTCTTTACTCTTTAGTCATATATTACTGTGTATATATGTCTTGTCTATTTTTTTCCATTTTTTATTATCCGGAATCCAGAGTCCAGAGTCCAGAGTCCAGAGTCCAGAGTCCAGAGTCCAGAGTCCAGTTTAGCACGCGCTTTCTCTTACTTGTGAGAAAGTATCACTGACCGGCCCTTGTCTTTTCTACTTATTGCTATAACTATAGCTTTACAGAATGAGAGGTTCGCAGTTGACTTACCTCAATATTACTTAGAAGGCAAAATGTCAAATCTGATGGCAGATTTCTCACCACAGAAAAAAAAAATCAGTGTGTTGAGTATATATAACTCATCTAACGCAATGGCGTTCTATGCCGGCTCTTGTAGTTAATGTATAAGCTCAAAGTTTTTTCCCGGTTATTTACCGGGCTGATGAAGGTTATTAGGATGAGGACACTAGCTAGAACCAGCATTACTTATGATGTCAAAGGCGGCTGAGAATGATTTATCAGCTATGTCCGAACAGGACTGTTTTGTCCGGTTTTCTTGTATTTATTGTTCTAAATTGTTCGACAACATGTGTCCCCTTTATTACAATGCGTCGCCGCAAAGCATGCTTATCCTGTTTTACTTTGCTAAGCTACCTTGCTCAGTAAGAAACATGCGAAACAACGACGAATCTATACCGCCAATATCGAGCATTAAATAGTGAACTGCGGTTCTCAGATGAGTACACTCGTAAGCAACGAGAAAAAGTTCTGGCTCAAAACGGAAAGGTTGAAGATCAGCCATGACCTCGAGTATACAAACACACTTGCCAAGACAAAATCTCTTGAACAAGATGACATCACGCTTAGCAGCCTTTCCCAGCCTGGCCGCTGAGCACTTGTTAGTCAAAATGGCAGCTGCGTTGCCAAATTTTGGGCTTCTTTGGAGACTAGTTTCTTGGGATATAATGCACTTTAGAAGCTCAAACTTCGGTGAGTAACTTAACTCGATATAAACTTTCTATTGGTGATGACAAAAAAAATACGCTTTCTGGAGTGACCTCTTTAAGAACGTTTCTATGCAAACTTTAACTGGTAGACGGTAAACCTAAGATAAATCCTCGTACTCGATATTAAATTTATTCTTCAGCTTTTTTGCAGCGTTAGGTAATGAAGCTTTTAGCTGAAATATAAAAAAGAAATAGTCTCCTTTAAGAAAATATGAGATGATGAGAAAAGGGGGATACAATGAAGTAAAACTACGGAATTTAACTTAAGAGAATGTACTATTGCATTGGTGGTCATGGTGTGTCAAGATTCCTAAAACGTTCTAATCCATAATTGCCTTTGCCAGTGCTAGAAGAGTAAGCAAATTAAAGTTACTGACATGGTCGTGGACCATGCATGATTTGCAGTCCTTGAGCCTTTGACCGCTGTTTTGAAGTTTGTTACATGTTTTAAGTTTTATTGTGTTTCATCCTGGATGTGCAAAAAAAGGGAGACGGGCATGGGAACAATCATCAAAGGTACCGACAACCCGACAACAGATGAACGTGACTTGAATAGAAATAGCTTTAAGCAGCAAGTTGTTTTTCTGATCATAAGGTCTGTATTTAAGGTGTTCCGCGTGTCCTAAAATACTCGCCCGATACACACATCTATGTGGCCAAGTAAACTGTCAAACCAATGATAAAGGGGTAAAATTTCTAACGAAACTGTAGTGCGGTGTCGGCGGAGAGAAATTGCAAGATAAAGTGGTTTTAGTTATAAACTAGGTTGATAATGTGAATTGACCACCGTAAAGAGATTATGTTATATTGTTTTATTATCTATCTTAAGACTGTGTCCATGAGAAAACCGGGCAGATCAACCAGGCAGGAGGTGCTACAGCTCAAATCATCGATTTTGCTCAAACTTGGCATAAATGTTGGCTTTGGTCAGTAAATGATTGTGGCAAGAACTTTGGTTAAAATATTTTATTCTTTTCAAGCTAGGGGTATTTCCTCCAAAAAAGGCCCTTTGTCACTAATTCATGCATATTTAGTTAGCTGTGTTTGATTTAGTATTTCTACAACAAGAAAGGCCATGTGAAAATGAAATTCACTGGATCATGTTCTACTGTTATTAGTCTCAAAACACAGATATTCATTTGAACCAGACAATTTGATTTTCTCCGCGGCTCCATATCATCTTAAGTAAGGTGCATATTTTGTAGCGTTGTTAAGAGTCTTTAATAAATGGTAAATATCTGCACTGGGCAACAGCAAATACTCATTCTTCTAACATGGATAGTGAGACGAATCACTGAAGTTCTCAAAAAAGCCATAAAATGTTTGAGGCCCTTCAGATTTTTTTCTGTGCTGGCATACTTTTTACATAGGACTTCACGGTTTTTGGCCATTTAATGAACTTCCACTAAAACACGAAAGCTACTTTTCTGTGTTACCGTAACTCGAAATAAACAAGAAATATCTACCTAAGTATTTTCCTGTCAATATCCAGTATAAATTCGCTGAAAAGAAGCACTTGAGACATTTCTGTCAAACATTTTAAGCGCTGCTTCTCACGGTTATCGATAAAACGCGGCAGAAGAAGATTCAACGTATAACGCATAAGTGCCCCTCAACATAGGTTTTCAGGTGTACAGTAGAATGGAGTTTTTTCGCTCTCGCTGATTCTTGGACCGCGAAATATCCAGTTTTGTGTCATCTGTTTCGTTGCTTCGACCCGAGGTTTAATAAAGAGAATGTCCTTTGCCATCCCGCTTTCGTCATCAGAGATATCAACATTTGTCGAAACAGCTACTCACATGTCCGTTTAAAATCCAGGAAGAGCTATCACTGTTGTAAGTGTTATAGGACACAGATTTCTTTCAAAATCCACCACAAAACATTCGGCCATCTTTGTCGATATTAAGCGGTGCAGTTCGTTTCACTGTACATGACGTAGTTACCGTGATTAAAAGGAGGTAACCGCTGACTTTTAAACATCCAAGTAAGAGTGGCAGAGTGTTTTGTGATGGAATTTAAAAGCAATCTGTATGTTAAGTGATCACTCTCCCTGGATTTTAAACGGCCTTTTGAGTAGCCTTTTCGACAGCTGTTGATATATCTGATGATGAAGGCGGATGGAAATGGATATTCTCTTTAAACCTCGGGTCGAAGCAACGGAACAGATGGCACAAAACTGCATGAACGTCTCTCAATCCAAGAATCAAAGAGAGCGCAAAATCACGTCCAAGTGACATGTACAATCACTGTATGTAGCAGGTTTTTCTGGTTTCAATTTTATTTTACGCCTGAAAACCCAAGTTGCGGGAACTTAAAGCGAACTTAATCTTCTTCCTCCTCATTTTTTCGATATCGAGAGAATGTCACAAAATGTACTTCTGAAAATATATGAGGAAATGTCTCAAGTGCTCCTTTTCGCCGAATTTGTACTGGATATTAATAGGAAAATACTTAATTAGATATTTCTTGTTAATTTTGAGTTAGGTTAAGACAGAGAAATGGCTTTTGTGTTTTAGTGAATGTTCATAAAGTGGCCAAAATCCTGAAGTCCTATGTAAACAGTATGCCAGCACAGAAAAAAAATATTGAGGTTCTCAAAATTTTATGGCTTTTTTGAGAACTTTGGTGATTGCTCTCACTATCCAGGTCAGAATAATGAGTATTTGCTGTTGCCCACTGCAGATATTTGCCATTATTAAAGGCTATTCGCAACACTACAAACTATGCACCTTACTTAAGATGGCGCCGCGGAGAGAAATCAAATTGTCTGGTTCAAATGAATATCTGTGCTTTGAGACTAATAATAGTTAGAACATGATTCAGTGAATTTCATTTCACATGGCCTTTCTTGTTGTAGAAATTCTAAATCAAAGACAGCTAATTAAGTATGCATAAATTAGTGACTAAAGGCCCTTTTTGGAGAGGGGTCCCCTAATTTGAAGAGAATAAAATATTTTAACCTAAGTTTATGCCATAATCATTTACTAACCAAACCCAACATTTGTGCCAAGTTTGAGCGAAATTGTGATTACAGCTTTATCACCTCCTGCCTGGTTTTCTCGTGGACACACTCTTAATATCTTTGTTGTTCCAGATTATATTGTAAGATATAGATGGCTTTGTCAAAAAGGCGATTCTTAAAGTGTCCATACGAACAAAAGGTTGTTTTAGGTTTTTATTATCTCTATAACGTCTAAAAATGTCTTCAAACCTAAAAAGGTGAATTCCGATGGTTTTTGCCATAAAATCAAGCTTAAATTTCCCGCCTTGGCCACGCTCAATGAAGTTGACCGCGTAATGATAGATTGGTGACAAATGACGTCGCTTCAGGAATATCTCAAAGCTTTATGCTTTTATTTTGCTTGCTTGACGACCGCATTGCTTCGCCCATCTTTAATCTCTGTGATCGTGCCTTGCTCAGAGTGAAACAAAATCAGCTGAAAATCCTTGGGGAAAAGGAAATATTTTCACATTGCTATGGCCTGCATACGGCAGCTGCGCCCGCAGTACTCGCAGCAGTCAAAACTTAGCTGTCCTACCAAAACGACGCGATAATAGCCTTTTTCTGCCCAGCAAACACAAGTAAAGACAATGCAAATGGTGCTTTGGGCTCTTCTAATAGTTATGTTGAGAATTCTGAGTTTAATTTGAGGAGGAACTACATATTTTGTTCATAAAAGCGGAACTATTATCTCACCTGGTGACACTCGACGAATTGCGAGCGAGTTGCCTGACGTTGGCGCCAAAATATAAGAAGCTTGGAGGCTCGCAATGTTTCATAATTTTCTATTTTTACAATCTGATATGGTTTTTGGAATTGTAATTGCTTTTTCCTGAATATTTGATGCCGTTTCCAGTGAGAAGAGTTGCCCGACTTCAATGCTTTTCTTGTCCACTTACATGTATCATAGTTCAGGACAGTTAAGTTTTTCCCGCCTGCTGAATTCTGATTGGTCAATTGAAATTTTTGGCGCGGCAGCCGTATGCAAGATATAGCTAGTGTTTCTCACGCCACAGTATGCCCATTCATTCGCTAGCTCATGTCATGTGAATTAAGCTATGACATCAAATGGGAAACCGCTATTGCACGTGATCAGAGAATACGGTTGAAGGTGACATGATGTTGTCGCTAGAATCACAGCGCGTTTTACAAAATTTGCGTTCGTTTTGTTTTGCTATATGACTTTATTGCTCACTTTGGGCCAGTCATTGCATGTTACATGTAACTGTGGAATAATAAGGAAAAGAAAAATATTGCTTAGTTGTTTAAATGGTTTTTTCTTTGTTATATGCAGCACATGGTATTGCACTAAACTGTAACAATCTAAGTTACTTTGAGCATTTCACACCTTATAGATAGAAATCAAAGGTGTCACATCAGTTTAGAGGAAACTAACCAAAACATTAAAGCACAAGGTACAACTCCGACCTCCTTCATTAAGGCGTTCTTTTTTTGGCCAAATACGCTATAATTTACGGTGGTCCATGGGTGTCACGGCGCAACCAAATATCCCACGGCACAACCAAAAACTCTCACGGCACAACCAAAAACTCCCACGGCACAACCAAAAACTCTCACGGCACAACCAAATATCTCACGGCACAACCAAATATTTCACGGCACAACCAAATAACTTACCGTAAAACCAAAAACTCTCGAGGCAAAATCAAATAAATAACGGCTAAACCAAATTTTTAATTCGAGGCAAACCCAAATACCCTCACGGCAAAACGGAATTCCTTCACGGCAAAACCAAAATCCGCTCACGGCGGAAGTTCTATGTCATCCCCTCGTGTTGCATGAAGCCGGAGACTTGGAAGACGGCGATTTGGAGCTCCCGGAAGAGGAAGAGGATCGAAGAAGAAGGCCTTCTTCCGTATATTTTTTAGAGACTTCGAGTACAAAGAAATTCGTTTGTTTCTGTTTAAGAACCATGGCATCGAAATGAACCTCAAAGGTACAAGTATTCTATCTACCTTGGGCAACAGCCTTTATAATATAGCTAGGACCCTGCGCGTGCTCTAATTGGTCGAAAACCTATGTTTTATCAGAGTATAAAACAGAAAAAGCAAGGTTTATTGCTTTGTGCGCGTAAAATCTATAGGATTCATAAAGAAAATTAAGAAACCTCAGCTTGATTTGCCTTAACCAACATGCAACACGCGAGGGGATGACATTACCCTGGGTTCCAGAGGATATTTTTTTCTGATTGATATTTCGCGGCGAAGCCGCGTTAACGAGGCGCAAAGCGCCGAGGAGAAAAAAATAACCTCTGGTCACAGGAGAACGCAACCTCATTTCCATGCGAAAAATCAGTTCAGAAATTGAACTGGGTCACCGATTGGATACTCCCATGTCCGCAGGGAATTAACAATATAACAATGGCCCTGATTGGCTACATCGAACAACGGACATGGGAGTATCCAATCGGTGACCCAGTTCAATTTCTGAACTGATTTCTCGCATAGAAATGAGGTTGCGTGCTCCTGTGACCAGAGGTTATTTTTTTCTCTACGGCGCTTTGCGCCTCGTTAACGCGGCTTCGCCGCGAAATATCGATCAGAAAAAAATATCCTCTGGAACCCAGGGTAGGATGACATCGAACTTCCGCCATGAAATTCACTTCCGCCGTGAGCGGATTTTGGTTTTGCCGTGAAGTTATTCCGTTTTGCCGTGAAGTTATTCCGTTTTGCCGTGAGGGTATTTGGTTTTGCCTCGAATTAAAAATTTGGTTTAGTCGTTATTTATTTGATTTTGCCTCGAGAGTTTTTGGTTTTACGATTAGTTATTTGGTTGTGCCGTGAAATATTTGGTTGTGCCGTGAGATATTTGGTTGTGCCGTGAGATATTTGGTTGTGCCGTGGGATATTTGGTTGCGCCGTGACACCCATGGGCCACCGTAATAATTATATGCTATAATATAAGCTCTTTTAAAATCTATGTTTAAATGTTACACCCTCCCCCCCTCCCCTGAAAAAAGAAAGGAAAAAAAAAGAGAGGTGTCATGCATTTTAATACCCAAAAATATCAGAACCTGTTTAGCCAAACAAGATTAAGTATGTTCTTAAATGTGGGCTTGCAGCTTAAAGAGGTTAAACATTTTAACCGAGAAGTGTGACTTTGAAACTACAAATCTATATTTCAGGAAAACACACACTACAGTTGTAAGTAAATAATGTTAATTCACATGACGGTTTTACTGTATTACATCCCACCCCCCCCTAAATCCCTATTACGGCTTTAACCCTACAGGTGCCATTTTCCTTGTTTTTAAGATTGCTATTGAGGACAGGCTTGACTGTGAATTGTTTTTAATGGAGAGTGCGCAAAAGGCTGATCCGATTCAAATATGACTAGTGATATTGATTCCCTATCAAAACGAGGAGTTCAGCCATTGCTGAATCATATCCAAGGTAGCCATGTGCAGACCTATTTTTTTGACAACTGATTGGAAAGCCTGATTCATCTGTTGCTGTTGCAACATCATGGCTTGCATCGTTTCTTGCTGTTTTTCCTTTTTTTTTTCGTTTAATGTCAACTCTTGCTGGCAAAGTTCCCATTCGGCGTTAGCATTTTCGCCCAAAATATTCACTAGTGGTCAGGGTCGTGTACATCTCTTGCGGACTGATATTAATGTTGGCTGATCATTATTATCAGTCGTTCCCTTCGATGATTTTTCGCGTTTTTGTTTTCCCCATACTCTTTGTAGCTTTTCCTTATGTACTCGGCTTTATCTTTGTCATTCCTCTGTTGAACTGATAAGTTTTCATCCAGTTTGATGGTGTCCTCTCTCCGGTCAAACTTGGTTCTCTCTTTGGTCTACCCGGAGCCATTGCACTCTGCGATTAGAGTCAGGTCATTGGTCTTGGCTTGTATATGTTGCAGTTTCTGAGAAAGGAGTCAAGTATCATCTGCTTAGTCCAGGTTACATAACTAAATCGTTATTGTCCACTGTATACAGTGTATATCTTTCTCTTGTACCTTTCTCATGATCCAGTGGACAACCACAATAATGATCAAGGGGGACAGCAAGCTGGCTTGCCGGACTCCTGTACTAATTTAGAAGACTCATCAGAGTGATCATGATTGGAAATAGAATGTCAAAGCCTTATGTGCCTTATGGGATAGGGATTGGGCTCTGTTCATTCGCGCCAAATAAACCATGATCGTTGTAAATACCAAACGTTTTTTTGAAGTATTTATATTACAAAGCCTACAATTTAATATAAGTTCGTGACTGTTTTAACTTCTACTTCACACTGTTTGTTGAAACTGCTATAGTAGTTCCAACATGCCTAAAAATGATCACTCTTAAGAAAAGTAAAGTTAAGTCTGGTTTCTCAAACGATGGATAGTATTTTCAATACCCTGCGAGCAGCTGGCTTCCCCTGCGCTGAACGAGCCGGAGAAAACACACACTTCAAGCAACCGTTCGTTCCTTTGAGTTAACCTGAGGAAACATTGTAAAATTGGTCCTGAAAAGCCCCAAGGGGAGTGTCCAATTCGTGCAATTACAATTACAATTACAATTACAATTAACCGCCGTCGAGCTCCATGACCGAGCAAAGTAACTGGTAAAAGGATAGGATAGGACTAGTATACCTAAAAGGTAATAATGCTGCCGAAGGGGCGAGAACAACTTTAAGTATGGTAACAGTAACCCTATGAACTAACTGTGAAGGATCAATGCACAGATATTTGAATTGTTATGATAGGAAATCAATTGAAATTGTTATTGGGTTGGGGTGCTTTGTGGGAGTGAATAGATATTGCGTGCAGGTGCCCTTTTCTTCACCAGAATTTGAACTTGATTTTGATTTTGTGCTAGGTTTCTTTTTCTTGACGTTTTGAGTAAAATAGAAATCGAAGATGGCGATTCCAATATGGCGGGTCAAATGACGACATTTGACGTTACTGGACGTCATTACCAAGACAAAGGGTATCATCTTAAAATGCATACTCAGGGCTTTTCTGATCAATGTGAATCTATCTCCCCCTGCCTTTACAGAACGAAAACCAACACGGGGGTTCCAATATCATGTGGGTTCCCTACCTCCACTGAATTGTACCACCGGTTAAGGTATGAGTTAGCTTGTACCTCCGAGGGCGTTAAGTGACCATCTGATGGACGACATTGTTGCTTTAACGTTTATCGACAGTTGTATACTGGATAGTGCATGATCTCTATATAGTGATTTCCACCCTTTATATAACCGGGCCTGGAGTTCTGTCTGAAAATTAAACCTAGTATTACCAAAGTGCTTAAATGAGTGTAACTTGCCATCGTAACAAAATCGCAGAATCGTAGCTAAACCTAAAGTGATCAAGTCGACTAAAATAACAAAAGCGCCGTAATTAGCATAACGTAGAGACACAATTTTCTAACATTAGAAGCGTAACCTAACATAGCAAAGTCACTTTTAAAATTTTAAAGCCCAGCAAAATGAATCAAATCCCTTAAAATGTACAACTTAGTGCGACTAAAATGGCCCACTTTCATGTCTCCTACGATGTTCGTTGCTGTGTGTTGAATACTTTTTTCAGCGCGCTTACAATACATTAGCAAAGGCAGCAGCACCTAAAATAGTACTAAGATGTCTCTAACAATTTATGTAGTGTAGCAATGTACTTCTTTGCCAGTCTAAGAGTTCGGATTCTTGACAGCCTGTCTCCGCGCTGTCTCTCGGAAAAGTAATCAGGTATTACACTGCGAAGCACATTAAAACGCCCCCTTCAGACGCGTCTGCCTTTTGCGCTCTCTTTCTCGATTTTTTTCTCTTCGATTATTCAATGGCATTGCTGAGGATTCGGTGACCTTTAGAATATATTTTCCCCGTAATTTGCTCTAGTCTCTTGTTGAAAATCCTCCACACTTTTTCTCTGTAGCAGCGTGCTCCAAGAGACAGGACAGTTGGCGTAGGGCAAGCACTCTTGTGGCAGCACTTGATTAAAGTATATTTTTTCCATGGGTTCATTCACTTGTAGTGGTGCTTCGTCAGGAACACACGTTTGGTTGGACTGCATCTGCAGGGAATTGAGAAGGGAAGGAAATTAATCGACAATGCCCGATGAGAGTCAAATATAAAACTGCGGAGATGATTGTTGGATGACAAAATATGATGACAAAACAAAAAGATTGCACACGGTTGTGGACCTTTCCATTATAAATCTTGGCATCTTTGTTTGCTCTCCTTTGACGCTTTTCCGAGCTTTATAGCCATTCCCGTCGATAATAACTATGTCCTAAGCTATGATAATAAACCTCAGAGAAACGCACAAACTTATTTTTGATTCGTTAAGTCTGTAAAGAAGCTGAATGAACGCCGGTAAGAATATTCCTTGACAGACGTCTGGAAAAAATTCAAATAGATTTCCGTACATTAAAATATTATAAGTATCCTAGCTACCAGTTACCACATGTTTCACCAGAAATAACAAATGCAGGCGAGCATTGCATTTAATTTTCTGAACGAGGTGATACACCCAGGTATAGTAAAGTTAGCAAGTAATGCCTTTGACTATATAATACAAAGCTTAAAGGTCAAGCACTCTCCGTCGTACTATTATCAACCCTTATTTAGCCTTGTAGTTAAGTCCAATAAATTCATCTGACTCTTATTACAATTCCGATCGTCGTTTAAACAACAAAAAGTCTCTTACCCTAAAAAAGAAAGTGTCTCTCGAGAGTAATACTGGATAGCATCGAGTTCAGCTCTGATAAAACTTTACTGGGGTCAAGCACTGAGGTGTTCAGTAACTTATCTTTACCAGCCATAATGGATCAATTTGTTGGAGTAATTCAAGCGAATTTGACATACTTATCAATCAGCATTTCCATGCCGCACCATTCAGGAGCTTTCTTTCTTTCAGGTCTCCTGGCAAAACCCAAGACTGTGACTGTTTATATTTCATTTATCTTATTTGTTGCCTGATATAAAACGCCAAAACAAGGATCTA
>JAHPZR010027738.1:15000-17562 GCA_019787425.1 Platygyra sinensis
CCCACTGGACACCGTTCTAATGCACTGTTTCGATACCAAAAGAAAAGTGTTGAGCAAGAACGGAATGTGAGCGATTTATTGGGGCCACCTCGTGATGTAGTGGATGTAGGGGATGTTCCCGACTTAGATTTGAATTACGAAGTTAGGGATGAAGAATTATGTAACATGCCAATGCCTAGTGAAGTATTTCATATAGAGATGTCTAAGTCAGTGTTTCACAACTGCACGTTTAATTTTGCAACAAAGTAAAACCATGTGTATCTTTGTATTGTAAAATATTATCCAGGGAAATGAAATAAATATTGTGAACGCGGGGTGAACTATTTGTACGCCTGTTATGTTGGTTGTTAATGTGTGATTATCATTATACATGAATTTTTAATGTAATTGATTGAGATCTTTATATAAAGATTACGTGTGATCTTTATATAAAGATCATGGTAGTCGTTCTCATTAAAAATTCAGCGATAATTGTATTGTTTAGGCATTCAACCCCACTTTTCCCTGGGACTGAAATCAAGTCCCTTCCCTGGCTTTTCAGAATGACCATGTTTTACCAGGTATAAAGGTTCATGCACGTGATCAAATTGACGTCTCCGATAGGGTCATGTGCTTATGAATTATTAATGAGTTTTTGAAATTATGTTTTAAAAACATTAATTAACTCTTGGTAAATACGACAATTAATATATATATATATATATAGCGTCAGTGACAAATTTTGGAGATTAAATAAAGACATGTCAATACGAAAGAAATTCCAACGGTGTTCACCTTCACTGTTTCTGCAAATTGTTCTTTGTCCCTCAAAGGCTCGTTAGCGTTGTAAAGAGCTCGAAATTTAAGCAGCTTAACGCAAATTGATAAAGTAAACTTAAACTTGAATTTGAATTTTCAATGAACTTGAATTTTCCCGTCAAGCAGCTAGAAAGAATGTTTGGCCAAGTGGAACTGCCCGGGTGTTTGAAAGATTCATTCCATGGAAATTACGTAACATTTTATGACTGCCGTGTGTATAGCACATTTGAGCTTAACAGAAACAGACTTGGGGAATTAATAGCCAGTAAGCCTAAGCCGTCTATACTACATACCAAAGTAATTCTAGGATTCGGTTGACATTTTTCAATGTGTCTTTCTCAAAAGTATCATTGAAATCTCTATCTGAGATGATCCAGTCATGAATTTCCTAAGTGTCGAGAACCATGACGGTGATTTTATATTATGTTTTAAAAACATTAACTGTTGGTAAATACGACAATTAATATATATATAGCGTCAGTGACAAATTTTGGAGATTAAATAAAGACATGTCAATACGAAAGAAATTCCAACGGTATTCACCTTCACTGTTTCTGCAAATTGTTCTTTGTCCCTCAAAGGCTCGTTAGCGTTGTAAAGAGCTCGAAAACCACTTAAGCAGCTTAACGCAAATTGATAAAGTAAACTTGAACTTTGATGGCAATAGCGGCCACGTGTAATATTGCGTTATATAATCAGCTGTTGTTTCTAGTCGCTCAGCCGTGTTGTTGTACTACAATAGCTGTTATTCCCATTTTATTAGTTTAGGAGCCTGAAGGACAAAGCGGTTTCCATTTTGTGTAACTGAACGATCACAAGTTACACAGCTCTATTTATTCGGCTTTGTTGGTTCACTGTAAAATAGTTCTACATTGTTGCGGCATCATAGCGGTTTTTTTTTCTGGAGGAGAAAACTAGTAAACGAATTTTCTGAATTCTTCTGTGCTGTTAGGCTGAAAACAGTAGTCTGCCATACTAACCTAACATCTCGTAAGGCCATACATTTATTTTGTTCTATTGAGACGGTTAAGTTGACCTGTTGACATTGTGGTGTGCAAGAAAACTTCATTACATTCCCAAGATTTTGTTTTGACTTTCAATTCTTGGACAGAACCACATCAGCGTTGCCGGATATTTTTATCCTGAATAAATAACTGAACTTGTGTAGGTAATGAGAACAATGATAATAATCAGTTCACATCTCAGCATGAGGATATTCAAATGCTTCTTGAATTAAGTGAATGTTCTTGTTTTATTGGATCTCAGGGCAGCTAATAAACTGCGTTCGTTTACTGAAAGATAACAAATTGATAGTTTAATTACAACTTTTGCTGTCTCCTAACCCTGTCCACAGTGCAAATGAGCACGATCAGCAATCTTAGCCACTGAATTCTCCCAGGTATTTGTGACTGATTTTCTCCAACGTATTAGTGTCTGAAGGTCCAGTGGCCTTTCACGAATTAATCGTGCAAACAGACCAGCTGGTTTGATTCAAGATCAATCTCGTGGTCTTTTCGCAGACTTTTTAATCATAGATCACGAACGTCTTCTGTATCTAGGGACTAGACGAGGTAACGTCGTCCCGTGCACACGAAAAATTAGACATGTGTTACAGACAATTGGGTCTTCTCAAGCGACGCTTTGAGTATATTAGGATGTCGATTCCACTTATTGTTCTTCACAGACGTACCCCTTTAGCAAGGATAGCTTCCTTCATGTGCAAATTTAAACGAGCACAAGTGAGACATGCGCAATTTACTCAAA
>JAHPZR010027739.1:0-7500 GCA_019787425.1 Platygyra sinensis
TTATCATCAATATACGCGGCCAAATAGCAAACTGCCCTCATCAAAGCATCTAATCAGCGGTCATAAATGACCGTGTGCGGGCGGCAAATTCATTTACCGCCCTGCTCCTGATTGGCTGAGGAGACGTCGTACGACTGCGATTGTCCAATCAGAAAGCGCGTGTAAAGGTGGCGCGAGTTTAACAGGCCGTTCAAGTTAAGTTGTTTTTTTTTTTTTTATCCAGAACAGTTCTCACGAAGCTTTTGAGATGGAGGAAACTCCGAATTTCGACGTCTTAACATGCAGTCAGGGTTCAGATTTAGGTCAAGAGCAACTAAACGAAATAGAGCAAAAGGCTCAAGCAAAAAGTACAAAGAAAGCGACAGAATGGGGGCTGAAAAAGTTTGATAAATGGTGCGAGAAGAGAGCAATCAAGGTAGATTTGAAAACGATTGCCAAGAAAGAACTAAACAAGATTTTACGAAAGTTTTACGCCGAGGTTAAAACAGAAAAAGGACAAGCACTGACTCCAAGTGCCCTGACTGGAATCAGAGCAGCCATACATCGCCATTTAACATCAGCTCCGCTTAGCCGTAACGTCAACATTTTACAGGACAGCGATTTCGTGTCTGCCAACAAAATGTTTGAAGCCAAAGCCAAGTTGTTTACGAAGGAACAAAACGTAAAACCCAAACACAAGCCGTCTATTGAGTACGGGGATATGGAGAAATTGAATAAATACTTCATGGAAGGCCAGAACAATGGAATTTGGCGAAACCCAGAGAAGTTAGTTGAATATGTTTGGTTTTCGTTGTGCTACCATTTCGCTCGCCGTGGTAGAGAAGGCTGGCGGGAATTAAACAAACAGTCGTTTGCGATCAAAGTGGACGACACGGGTGCACGGTATGTTACAGAGAAACTAACTGAGCAGACTAAAAACCATCAAGGTGGCTCCAAACAATCAGATCAGCTCTTTTCTGATGTACGCATGTACGAAACTTCAAATGGCTTAAATCCGGTTACAGCGTTTGAGTTTTACTTGAGCAAGGTTCGCCCGGAGTGCGATGCGCTGTTTCAAACTCCTAACAAGAACTACGCTCGCTCTCCTGCTGAACACTGGTATAAAAATGAGCCACTTGGAAAGAACGCCATCGCCAAAATAATGGAAAGACTTTCGGTGAAAGGCGAATTATCTCAAAGGTACACCAACCATTGTGTTCGGGCATCGGCTGTCACCCACTTATTCCAAAGAGGTGTGGATACCAAGAAAATATGCTCAATAACAAAGCACAAAGACGAAAGAAGTCTCACACACTACATCAACCAAACAACCAGTGAACAGAAAAGAGAATGCTCCAGGATTCTGACAGAAGCTTTTCAGCCTATGAGCAAACAAGATGCTCCCGGTAGTTCATCAAACTACGCGCTCCCTGGTCCAAGCAGCTTGGTTTCACAATCACTGCAAAATCAGTTTATGGCTTTGGCTCAGCCATATCCCAACTGTACACAACACATACAGATAGGAACAATGAATGTGTACCAAGCAGGGTCAGCGCAGCAAATGGAGAGCGTTCCTAAGAAACGCCGTCGCATTTTGGAGAGTGACACTGACAGCGAATAGCACAATAATACAAAGTCTTTACGAAAACAGTTGATGTTAAATTGAATCGAAATTTGGTTCTATACATTGATTATTAAGTTTATTTTTTGGCTAGGGGACATTGACGAGACTATTTTTTGTCACTTTTCTATTAAAAAGCCAAAATTGTGCTTTTGTACAAGTTAGAGTGTACTCAAGTTCAGTAACATACTTATTAAAGATCAAGCTTATTTTATTGCCATAGACTCTTCATGATATGACCTTGTATATTGATGATAATGATAATAACAAGACTTTTGTCGGGCATATTGTTTATTTGTGGCCCTCGTAGCATCATTTGCACCCTCGCTCCGCTCGGGCGCAAATGATGCTACTCGGGCCACAAATAAACAATATGCCCTCCAAAAGTCTAGTTATTGTCCTATTTGTGTGATACACCCAGGCATAGCTTCGAGTAATACGTTCTCCTGTACTGTTATGAATCCTGATTTAGACTTGCAGTTAAGTCCAGTAAATTTCTCTGACTCATACTGCTATTCCGATGTTGTTTAAAAAAGAAAAAGTCAAAAAGACCCTAAAAAAGAAAGTGTCTTCAGAGTAAAACTGGATAGCATCGAATTTAGCTCTGATAAAACTTCACTGGGGTCTAACACGAGATCAGTAACTTATTGTCAGCAGTCGTTATTGATCTTCCAAATTCAAGCGAATTTGACATACTCATCAATCAACATTACCATGCCGCACCATTCAAGAGCTTCGTTTCTCAGGTCGCCTGGCAAAACCCAAGACTTTTACTCTGGTTACTATTTATATTCACTTATCTTATTTTTCGCCTGATAAAACGCCAAAACAAAGATACAATTAAACGTGATGTTTTGAGTGCACGCTGGCGATGTACGCGCTTTTTAGTGCAGAGTGCACCATTGGGATGGTTTGGGGGTTGACGCCGCTAACGCACTATGGCCATAAGACACTAAGACAATAGGGTATAAACTTTAATGTTTGTTTAATTAATTAATTTCAATTAATTAATTAGCCTTGGTTTGAGCGGGTGGGGTAAGTACCTTTGATTGTTACGTAAAACGTACTATACTTACATTACCTCTTTCGTAACATCAGAAAACTATATATGGTTCCAATATTCTCTTGTTATCCTTGTGGTACTTTTTCGCTCTTAAGAACAAAAGCAATTTGCTCGAAGCGCATGCGCAGATTGATTAGCATTAGTGTTAACTATATGTTAGGTAAACGATACATTTCATACACTATTACACTTGAACGTTAAGTGCAGTGCATTTCCTTGTGGTAGAACACAACATGTAAGACGCATGCGCTCTAGCACTGTTAGCATGATACAATCCGTTCTCGAGTTCAGAGTTCATGCGTGCGATACCGCAATCCTCTTAACGGGCGATAGCAGTCATGTTTCAGGTAATGTTAGTTTTCCTTTTTAGTGCAAACAACGCTTTTGTGACAGCGTATCGTTTGGAATCATCCCTAGCTCGGTTAAAAAATGTCGTGTGCTATTTTCAACCTATTTTGTGTTTGCTAAGCTTTAAAGAGGGATCTCCTCAGCCGCCTGTTTATTTTCTTCCCCCATGAAAGAGAACAAGAAGTTCACAAATGTATTCGCCCTAAACATTTCCGAGTTAGCGACATTAAAAATACCCGGTAGTAATGTCGTGACAAAAGAAACTTCTCAAATATTGCTGCAACACTGTGGCACTTACGGAAACCGGAAATAAATTTAGTCAGTCTTTGAGCGGACTCATTCACCGATGTAAGATATAAATAATATCGGTAAAGTTAAAACGCTTCTCGGTTGTCTCAATCGATATCATTGTGCACTTTGAACTAGTTTATTGTTAACACGGTACCAACGGTGGCAACTTAATAAGAACGTGCTATTCCGAGACAAGACGTGACTATTTGATAATTAAATTAGTAACTGTTTATGGATGATATGAAAGTTTGTCTCTTGAACGGAAACAAAATCATTCCTCTATCATTTTCTTCATAAGTTAATAACATTAGTTCATTTTTCTCCAGCAGGAAAAGAGCCAGCATATTTCCCTTTTGTATGTTTTTGGGAAAACACGGATATCATGTTACAAACTTTGCGAGGAAAACAAAAATATCAAGTTACAAATGTTGGCGTTGAAAAAATAAAATTATCACGTTTTTTTTTTTTTTTTTTTTACTTGTAAGTGCAGTAAGTATCGTACCGTTTTGTAAGTAGATCAAGTGCATTGTAAGTAATTATGTGTGTTTGCAATTAAATAAAAGGAAAAAAAAAGTTCAACGCATCAATGACTTAAAAATTAACGAAATTCAACGTAAAACACCACAATAAAATTTAAAACCTTCTTGTCAAACAGTAATTGTAAGTTATTTTTGGGCCTTGAACAAACAAGTTACATACAGGCAGCTGATGACTCAAAATGTACTTACAGTCCAGCATAACACTCTGCACTATCTGAGATTGTCTCACTAGTTTCCTACACAGATTCTTGTGTAGCCTGCGGGGCACGCGTTTCCACACGTAGTATGATTTTTGTCTGTATTTAGGGTCTGGACGAGGAAACGTCGTTCTCAGCCTGAGCATCAGGTGTTTAGTCAAAAAGAAATATGCGCTTTGTCACAGTCGTTTGGCACGTGCAAAATTAGACAGAACTGATTCAGACATGTGTTCTCCACAAGTAACGCTTTGGGTAGATTGGCATTTAATTGGCATTTTATTGAAAACCACGATTTTGATTAAGAAATCACATATAGGTTTGATTTACCTTCTCTAAGGTAGCCGACAACTAAACACTGTACCTTGTAACGCTGTGTCTAAATGCCCGGCAGCCGGGCAAGGTCTTAAATGGATTAAATGCCCGGCAGTCAGAAATTTTCACAGGATTTCCACTATAAGATTCTTTCAAACTTCTTGATGGTATTTGATGTTTCTTTAGAAATGCAGAGCGATTCCAAAAATTATGTTGGTGTGCAAGATGACGAAATAACCGAGCCTGTGCACACTATAAAATCAACATGTGCCTGACAATTAGAAAATTTACGCTTACATCGGCAGTTAGAGATATTTAACGAGTTGCTACAGAAAGCTTCTTTTGAAAAAATGAGAAGATGTGATATTTGTTTGGAATAGCCAAGCGTTTCTAAAAACTATAAAGGATTTGTAGTGGACGAATTCGGCAAGCTTGTGCATACCATAAAATCACATGAATGGTTCAATAGAAAAAGTCCAGAATTTGAGAAAAGAGACTGGTCTCTCTAAGAACCACCCTCTCAAATTCGCTTCAAAAATTAGTTTGCCTGAACTCTGGCAACTGAAAGACTTTACCAAGGTTAGAATAAAACAAGACTTTTTTTGATTCGAAATGATTTTCTAGTCGCGTCAGGAGCCATTTAATATTTCGCCTCGCCAGGGCCCGTAGCTCCGTCGCCAAAAGCATAAAATTGATATTTACGTCATGGCACCCTTCTTGCTGCGTCAGTGGTGCAAAACTCCATTAAAAAACATATCAAAAACAAATATATCTCTTTCTTACGCCTGTTGTACAAGCACTATTTCACACTTTGAGAATTACAGCCTATCGTAACCGCGTAAGTCGCATAAGTAATTAAGCCTTAATTATTGCACGAGTTTTTTTTGGCTCAGTTCTACTGGTTTTTGTTATGCCAAGAAATTCCCAATTTCAAAGTTCTCTCATTGGGGAAAGAAACCGTGATTTCTCAGGATTATAGTACACTCAACAAAATTACTCAAATTTGATTGGTCGAGAGCAGTACAATTAATCCCAAATTGTACTCCGTAGGGGAACCCATTAAGTTTCCATGGAAACGAAGCGTACGCACAATCATGAGCGGCAAATTTCAACGTCAATGTTATGATCAATAGATACCTATCAAAACAAGGTATCTGCTGACCAGTATCACGTGACCATATCGCAGGGCTCAAGTGTACATCTCATCGAGGTCACGTGTTTTTTGAAGTTGACCGCTGACCAAGTGCTGGTTTTCGATTGGATCACGGGCTCATATCAGGTTAACTTGTTGAAAACCGGGCAGGCTCGGGCAGGATTGTGCTAACTATTGTGCATTGATTGTGATTGTTCAACCGTGCATGATGAAAAGGCGAAGAAGACATGTGAAATTATTTTCAGTGTTACACAAAACCTAACTTGCGAGGTTCCGCAATTCTGATTTTGGTGACTATGCATGTAAATTGAAAAATTACATCGTTCTCTCACACTTCGTAATTTTGTTAAATGTACTATAAATAAAAAATCGCACGACCTTCTCGCACAATTCGTGATTACCAGATACTCGTGATTTTGAAAATTCTCAAATTACACTCGCCTAAAGACTCGTGCAATTTTGAGAACTTTCAAAATCACTCGTACCTATTAATCACGAATTGTACTCGAGGTCGTGCGATTTTCTATACAAATACTAGGGGAGCGCTTGCTATAGCTCTTTGGGCTTTTCGCTCTGGGAGCTGTGAAGCTCTGCATATTACGAGTTATACAGCTCTATTTATTCAGTTTTCTTTGTCCATTATATAATTGTTTTAATTGTTGCGGCCTTACGGGGGTATTTTGTGGGGGAGAAAAGAGCAGTCAACTTATTTTGCGAATTCGTTTGTGCTGTTCAGTTTAGAAACAGAAGTCTGTTTTATTGAGACCATCTGTAAGGTCATAACGTTATTTGGTCTATTGAAGAGCCAGTAGAAAATGTGATGTGCAGGAAACTCTTTTTTTTAAAGAAATATAAAAGGTGTGCCGTGTCTCTATTAAATTTTATATAATAACCCTAGTTATTCTCGCATTTTGATTGGTTCTCGCCTATCATCTATTAGAGGACAGATGCACGATTGACGTCACCATTACAAATTTTTTTTCTCTGCCGTTTTAAAATGGCGGAAAGTTTTGAGAATTAGAATAATATTTTACGTGACTGGGCGAAAGATAAGGTACAAAAAAGTCTTGTTGAGACATTGAACAGGTTCGAGTAGCCAGAAGAAGAAAGATAAAACCGTTTCTTTGAGAAAATGATCCACAAATAATACTTGAGCAGTCTCAGTCGGCAGTCGTGCACGAGTAAACCGAGCACAAAATTGGTGTTGGTAGACCGAGAACCATTGCTTTATCTCGAATTTGAATACACAAAATGTTTCTGAGATTAGTTTATTTAAAAAAATTCAACTTTTCCCAGTTTCCAAAAAAGTGTTGACAAACTGATTGATGTCAGAAATGAAACATCAAAACATCAATTCTCAAAATCAGATAAAATAAACACATAACCTTGCTTTCCGATGTGAATGTTCCTGTCTGTTACCGGGCATAGCAGCGAGTTAAGTATAGCCAACCACAGCTCACGGCCGATAGTATCGTAGCTAAAATGTGTCCCCGACACTACATCAAATTGATTTGAGAATCACCACTGACCACAGAAGACAAAAATCTCCGCCGTCATTTACGCTCCTTTCATTCAAAACTCGAATCAAATGGCCTCTAGGTTGGCCGCAACCACAAGTTTTGCGAGGGTATTTTTTCAACTCCTGCAATTTTCAAGGCAACGTCCAAGCTTTTCGCCTCACAGGACTGCTCTGCTGACAAAAAACCGACTTGATTTTCTTAGCGTTTTCTCAAGATTTGTAGATTTCGCAGTTCAATTCTACTTTCGCTCTAAGTTTTCATTCCACGATGAGCGACGCTCGAGTCAGGTTTGACAGTGGCGTGTTTTTCCTCTACCAATCATAATTCTTTGCTACGCACAGTAACCAATAAAATTGCTTCATTTTGTATAGATCATAGATTACGTCAAATGGCTTATTTTTTCGTCTTTCGCGTTATGTTGAAATATATTTTGAAATAAAAAAAGGCTTTTCGTTATGATATAAAACAAATAGATTC
>JAHPZR010027740.1:0-25000 GCA_019787425.1 Platygyra sinensis
ATTTTCTCAGTATAAAACATTGTTATCATTGTTCATTGCTTTCATGATTTTTGGTGGCTACTAAAGGAGCCGTTTTTGATTTGATGTTCACTTACTGCTCCAGAAGTGAGTCCATCCCATTCATGAGGAGTAAGATGGTTTCTTCTTGCTCAGCGACTCTTTTGCGGAGTTTTAGCACCCTGGAATGTTTGACGAGGTTGTCGGTCACTGTTCCCATTAAGTTTTGGTCTAATTGGACCTCCATCGTCTTTAGTCTCACTCCCTCTCTAATCTTCGGTGCTTAATCAACCCTTTGCTTATTTAAAATGCTGCTTGCTTTGTTCCGTATATGGATAGGTGTACCTTCCATCGCAGTTTGGCAGTTTGTTTACTTGAACATACGAAAAGACTCCTTAAGCATTCTTTTGAACCATATTGTAATCAAAGAGTAATCATTGTAAAACAAAAGCCATTCAAAACCTCTAATCATGCCTAGCAGTACTGAGAAAACCAGTATATTTATATGACATAGGTTTGAATCCATAACCAAAACGCGAGACACTCAGTCATCGGACAATGATGAATGTTATCATTTAAGTGAAAACCACAACTTGGTAATGGTTCTACAATCGTTTGCATATAGTGATCAAGTGATAAAGCCATCTTTTGTTTATGTTGTCAATGATCGTATGAACATGTCTGAACTATGAGCACTCCTTCAACGGGCCGCATACTTGATTCGGTTTAGATTATTCTTAGTTTAGCCACAGATCCAACAATGAAGTACATGTTGCCGGGTTTGAAAGAAGGTTTTCCGTTGTTAATAAACCCTATGGTTGATATCGAACACATAGTGTCAAGGCCAGCGTCCTCCTTACTATCCCAGAGATAACAAATCTTAATGCCTTTTGCACAGTCGCATATCTGACACCTATAAAATATAAGTTATTCCGGCCTGGTTTTAAGGTTAATCTTGTTATGATTACTTGTCCAAATTCAAAGTCAATAGTTGTTTTGGAGGCACTCAATAAATGTTACCATGACGCCACCACCTTCACTTGTCCTTCTAATTTACTAACCTTCATGACTAATATCTCATGGCTGGGTTTCCCTTTTAATCCTGACACCCAATTGATCTTCCCACGACACCATGTGGCGGCAGCAGATTGCTCCAACCTACATCCACTAATTCACCTGGGAGATTGTTCGTTCCTGGCGATGTCTAAGTCTGCTCCAATTGTGCACTGGTCCAGTGACCACTTCCCCACCGGCAGTATACCACCTGCTTTGCAATGTGTCCTTTATTGGCATGGTAACAGGCATAGGCTACTGCCCTGACCGTATCAGCATTTCAGTTCCTCTGTCTTCGGCTATCTCTTTACAATTCATCCCCTGAACAGCTGCGGTGACCAACACGTCCAGACTAATGTTGAACCATCCTACTTTTGATATTCCTGCACCGGTCGTTTTGAACAAAACAGTTATCGCAGAGCTCGATGAGACTCTAGCAACACTGGATGGCAAACTCACAGCTTCCGTGTCCACAGTAAACACTGAAATTTCCACAATCTATGCTCGCCAGTCATTATCCAGTACAGACTATGTGGCATACGTTGCTTTATTTATAACTGTTATCAGCTGTGCAACTTGCCTCCTTGCTTGTTCCTTTTACAGAAAACATGGCTTCCAACACCCACATCAGCACAACAGATGCAGCTGTGGGAAACTCCGCACTGCCACCAGCGTTAGAGATGCAGCTCCAACAGGAGTGGTGCAAGAGAGCGTCTTCAAGATGAAGAAGAGGTAGCAGCGGCGAGAGACTGCGTTCAGGCCTGCCTACCAGTAAGCTTCGTTGGTGCAATCTTTGCAAGGCAGACCATGGACCAGATCTTCTCCTTTTGATTAAATAATCTCGTTTTGTCTGCTGAAGAACAAACAAGAGAAAACAAGAGAGAGCTCTTGAACAAATTTGTTCAAGAGCTACCACCACCACCATCAGCACCACATTCTACACAACCACAACCGCCTCCACAACATTTCGTACGGCATCACCCTCCACTCACTCCCACCAAAGGCATGAGCCAGGAGTAGGGGAGATGAGGGCCCAATTAAAACGAAGAGGAGGGAAGAAACGGAGAGGAGAGAAATGGAAAGGCAAAGGAAAGAAACAGAAGAGATGGAAGTAGGAAAAAAAACATGATGAAAAAAATAGGAAGGAGGAACGAGAAGGGGCAACTAGACGAAGACATGAAAAGAGAGAGGAAAGAGTGAGGGAGCGAAAAAGGTGCGAGGAAAGAGTGCGAGGAGAGAGAGCGTGAGGAAATCATTGTAAGTTACAACAAAGCTATAAGTTTTTTTTCCATTTTTCTGAATATTTCATTGTAAATACGCTTTGTTTTTATATTTCTTCCTGTGAATACTTTGAATACCCGACCATTATCATCAGTCTCTTTGCTTAAGAAAAAGGCCTATTTCCTGTGTCCATCTCCGAGCACAAGAAAGAACATGCAAATTTACTGCTTATATCGAACAATGACACCACGCACTATTATTTGATTAGAATGTAGTAGACTCTTAGTTTGACTAACGAAGCATAAGTGTAAAAATTTTTGTGATTATTGTCTGCATGGGTTTAAAAGGCACGATCTGCTAGAACAACAAGAACCACATTGTCAATAAAACAGGTCGCAGAAAATGCCCGTGATGATAATGACGTTTTGTATTTTAAGGATGTACACAAACAATATAAAGTTCCCTTTGTAATATATGCAGATTTCAAATTGATTTTAATATCTTGTACACAAGAGAATTTAAGTGACAATGCTTTGTGTACACAAAAAACACATGAATATCAAGCACCTGTTTTTTTTGCTATATTATAGTGTCAGATGTTTAGGACTTTAAACACTCCACCAGTTGTCCATAGAGAAGAAAACGCAGTAGAAAGATTTTTAGAATGTTTGTTGTTGGAAGAAAAATGTATCAGTGGTAATTCGAAATGGAAAGTCAAAGCATTAGCAGACGTTTACGTGGGTTAGCCCCAGAAGGAAAAGAATTTCAAGCAAGATGCTTCTTCTGTTTGTTAATTCTTACGATTAACTCACTGACAAGCAGCCTTACAGGACATTTAGCCTTCTGCGGAAAATACTTGTTCAACCGTTGCCAGAAGCAATAAGCAACACGTGTGCTCACTGCAAACAGCCGCAGACTGTGCAAGAACTCTAGGAAGAGCCTGCCGTAGAATTTGAAGATGCTGTTCACAAAGAGCCACAATGCCTGGCTGCCTGAGAAGCATTAAACTGAGTGCTAATTTTTTATTCAGCACAACAATCTTCAACTCCAATGCCGCCGCCACCACCACAAACTTTATTGCAGCACCATCCTAACGCCCAACCTACCCCGAAAAAGCGCGAGCTAGGAGTGGGGGAGAAGAGGGCATAATTGAAAAGAGAGAGGACAGAAGAAACTGGGAGGAGAGGCCTGGAAAGAAAAAAAGAGAAACAAGAGATTGAAATAAGAAAACATAAAGAAGAAACAAAGAAGAAAAGAGAAGCGGCTAGAAAAGAGATGAAGAGAGAGAGAAACAAGCGAGAGAAGAAAAACAGTGTCAGGAAAGAGTGTTTAAGGAGAGAGAGCACGAAAAGCTAATTAAAAATTGTGACGGCAGTTTAGGTTTTTCTTCTGTTTTTCTAAATATTCCATTGCAAATAGTTTCCTTTTTCCTTACATTATTATAAATACTTTGCTTTCTCCTCAGATGTCTTGTAAATACCTCGTTTTTTCTAACTTGTTTTTGAGTATTTATATTGAAAGTCAATAGTCTTTCATTATTTTGAAATTTTACTTGTTTCGAGTTGATATGAATAAACTGCGTCACATTGTGGACAACAATTGATTCAGTTCTTGAAGAAATGATTTTCGCGGTTATCCTGTGATGTTGTTTAGTTTGATGTGTTGCAATTGGTTATGACTTTCAAGGTCCACCAGTGTTGAGTCCCTTGCAATAAATTGGATTGTTCCTTATATCCACTGTTTTTAAATTGGAAAATTGTTCCATAAACAAAGTAAAATTGACTTCCAATAAAAAATTGTCCCTTAAAGAGAGTCATATAATTCGCTATTGTTTTCTTTGTTTGAGGCGTTGACTGTAATCCCGCTCTGAAACAATCCATGAGACTTATTTGCTCCACATAAAGACATTTGTTCTCAGTACATGAAGGAGCAAAACCTTTGGGAATTAAAACCAAAACAGACAAAATAGGAAGAAGAGCACTTCGGAATAACACCATCTTGCTTCGCGAAGCTTGAGAACTGTCCACGTGGAAAACACGAAATTTGAGAACGCATCATGGAGTAGATAATAAAAATAGTAATGACCCCCTAGGAATATTGAACAAGCGGTGTTGGAGTCGGGTCATAGTTCATTAGTTCCTTTCATATGACCTTCTTTTCCACACACCATCACTTACCGCGGCCTGTATCTGTTTACGAATCAGTTATTTCAGTCTCTCCGCTTACTCTTCAAAATGGCCATTGCATTTGAATCCTCCGATATGATTCTCACAAAGAACAGGCTGAACACCTCAATTTCCTCCATGTAGAAATCAACGGAGAGTGCATGTCGAAATTTAAGAGAAACTTCAATGTTGGCCTTACTGACAAGGAAAACTTGGGTTTCGGAAGAGGAGGGCAATTATGAGATTATAGAAAGGGGTTTCAAACATGGTCATGGAGAGTATTATATATATGTTTTCCGGCTGAGAAAGGTCATCGGTTACGATCCCTATGGCTTTCCCGAGATATATGTATATACTATTCGTGGAAGCCGAAGTATGGAGACAGGATGGCTGTAATCTCAGCTTATCCATTTTCAAGATGTTACCACAACTTCTTGAAGAGTAGAAGGCTGGGGTTCTGCTAGTTACCAAATTCCTTTAATTTATTTTATTCCTTTATTTCCTCTTTTAGTTTATTTATCTTTTTCTTTGAAGGTAGAAAGGTCAGAAAAGGTCTGCTTAAGATGTGTTTTCCCATAGGCGCACGTCGAGGTAGGCTCAAGTCATGATAGCATATCAAAATGAAATTATTTACAGACTATTCACCAATACAGATTTCAACTGAATTCCAACTGAACAAAACTGTTTATGACATGACATTTATTGGTAATTTCCAGGGCTTTTCGGGCAGAAAGGGTATTTAGGGCATAATTTGACACTGTGTTTTCCCTGAGCATGTGTGGAACTCGCATGCGTGGCTAGACAGACAACAAGCCATGATTCAATTCTGCCAATGATTTATTTACAATTTTCCTATGTACAAACAAAATTCTCTAGATTTTTCATCGGCCCTAATGTTCAAGATGCCGGCAATATGGACTGCAGAAAGCCAAATATGTCTGGTGGTGCACCATTCCCAGACAGAGAAAGCTAGTTGATTGAGCTCAGTAGACTTAGAACCTCCCATGTTGTTGATATAAGCGGGTTGTCAATTTGAAGCTGTACATGTTCTACATGTTCTTGCAAAAGCATTTCAGCGCAAAGAACGCCGCAAGTAGCTTAAGTATGTTGATAAGGGACTGCGCCTCGGTCAGTGTCCACCCACCTCCCGTCTTTCTTTCATAGCATACAGTCACATACTTGTCACGCTCCAAATGCCGGTAATGTAGTGGGCGGTATTCCGCCCCGGGAAATTGGAAACCAAAATGCCGATAACCCCAGCTACCTGTCGGATGGTAGGGGTGGTTTTCTGCAGAAGCGAGTTGCAGTTTGGGAACAGTTTTTAGATTTTTTCTGCTCTGGGCGCAAAAGTCATATGTACCGAATCAAGGTCAAAGCCAAGAAATGCCAATCTCTGAGATAGCACAAATACTGATTTCTCAGGGTGTACAAAGAACCCTAAGCGCATGAACATTGTTGTGGTGTCAACAACATTGACATGGCATTCCTGAAATGTGTCACCTTGAAGGTAGGAATCATCGATGTACCCAGAACTTAAATGTCCCGCACCTCGCAGAGCAGAGAAAACTGGTTTTAACAGCTTAATAAAAATACGGGGTGCGCTGGCCAGACCATTAGGAAGACAAGTGTACTGAAAATGTTGCTCTTCAAACCAGAACTTCAAATATTTTTGGTAGGAGAGGTCAATAGGGACCGTATAATAGCAGAGGTAGGGATTAAATGTTATTTCAACAATTACTGAAGTGCAGTCTTTTGTTCTCCTGCTTACAAAGAGAATAAGATGCTTTCAACCCTTGTGTGCACTTGAGCTGTTGAAACAGATTCTTTGCAAAAGACATTGGTTACAAGCATATAAAATGTCTCTCAAAACTGCAGATATCATTTATTACATAATTTGAAACATTTTGGAACTTCATCCCTGTAGGTTGCTTAAAGTCAAGAATGTCAACAAGTGAAATCCACCTGAACTCACTATATTGCATCAAATCTTAACTCGGAAATGAACCTACATGTATAGCTTTACAGTGAAATACAAAAATACAACTTATCTTAAAATTAGCAGCTCCATATAATGTTTATAGACATGTAAAGTAACACCAGTCCTTTATATAAGGACTATAATCAAATAAAACGACTGAACCTCATCATAAGGAACACAAAAATAGGATTTTGTTTCTCTGTTTCTATTAATTAAATACAAATTTTGCAATGTTTATTTCAAGTATAAGTTATGCTAACTGTTCCAGCTTATACTTGTTAAATTTTCATTCAACTCTTAAAATGGTTCTTATCTTGCTCTACTTCTACTACATTTGTGTCGTGCTGCTGTAAACTAAAGATTATGTTACTTATGCCTCTGCAAATATGTATAATCTGCATATGTGGGAAACTGTTGGCTTACATGTCTCCTCTTAGCTTTTATGTGCCACTGTACATTATAGTAGTCAGAATTTCAGAGGACTTCATAAGAACGAAAATGTTCCTAATAGACGCAGTGTTCATCTTGATTTGTTGTTGGGCTCTGTTGAAGTTTATTTCAAATATGTAATACATAACTATTATTATAAATGATTTTACCAGAGAATGAATTCAGCCACCTAAAGGGTGTCAGTAACCAACCATATTTGGACATCAGAACCTCTGTACATTTGACCAAAAGATCTTTATTTTCCTGTATTTCACTCTTCTTTTTACTCAGCTACATTTCAGTTCTACACTCATCCAATAGGCCATTTCTGACTTGTATTTTGCCTCTGTCAAAATGAGTCTAAATGCGAAACCATTCATATGATTTGCACCTACAGATTTATTTCACGATGATCAAACTCATTTTTAAATGAAAGGTTTCACACAAAGACTCGTTTTGAAACAGAGGCACAAGGATACATTCATCCACGAGCTGCTCACAGGAGCCTTTGATTTATTTTATCATGATGAACAACCTAGTTTTTATGTAACTACAAGATATGTACTTTCTTACGGTGAACCTGCGTGGTATCCCACAGATGTATATTATGTGTAATTTTTAGGAACACCTCTTGAGCCAAGAGTCATCATGTTGGATTGCTAGAATTTCGGGACCAGGGACGTGCTTTTGAAACACAATTCATTAACAACTTCATGGAACATATTGCCTTTCTTGTAAACCTGATTCATTGGTTCACTTATTATGTAATGTTGGAGTTTTTCTTCAGTTGATAGGTTTTATAGAACTATTCCAGTTAACTCGCCAATACTGTATTTACGTGCAAACGTCTATAGTCCACTCAACGTTCAGTTAAATGCCATGTACCACTTTTATATTTACAAAATGTTTTTATTTAACACGCCACCTGAATTGTATTTTATAATTTCTCACATAAGGTTTTGTTTCTTTTTTATGGGTACAACAGCTATTCCTCGCGATGAGATCTTTATTGAAAACTTAAGTTATAGTACTGAGTATTCAGCACCCCATTATTTCAACTTAGAGTAAGAAATGTAAATAGGTTTTTCTTGTAATATTCTAATTTTATATGGTTCTCGTAATATTGTGATAAGACAATCTCGGTCAAAATAGTTTTCATAATGTTGTAAATGATTTTCTTCTTTTTTTCTCAATAAAACCGTTTAACAGTAAAACGGTGTGTTTGTGTCACTGCGCACGCGTTTCGGTCATAGGGGACAGAGCAACACCTCCACATGGGTGAGCAAACCACTCCAGGGTTCAATGTATAAGAATCATTCCGTCTAGTAACTAATAGGGTTTGATACCACCTTGTTAGGCCGCCATCTTGGATATATTAATTAGGGTTTAGTCATGTCATCAGGGTGATGTCATCAGGGTTAAAAACTCCATCAAGGTTTGAGGGCTAGGGTTCACCTCCATAAAAAATCGATAATCAATATTTACTCATTTGCATAAAAAATCGATAAAATCAGCCCCGATCGAGCCTATACCACTACTAGATGTCTTGGTGTACAGTTCTAATCAGTCAATAAAAACAGATAAGCAGATATTTTTTTAATTAATCCGATGGTTGCTTTCTTGCTGATATGGTATAAACAGTTAATCCCTCTTTTTTACTGTTATTAGAATGACACTGATCCAAAAGTTATTGAAATCTCATGTAATTAACATTTTGTTTTTTCCTTCCTCGTAGTTTTGCACAGAAAGGTACCCCGGAATTCAAGTAGAGAGGACATGCCTTGCCAGTGTATATTATGAGAAAGGATTAAATCCCTTGAAAAGACATGATTTATCATTTAGTATTAGAAGGGTTGCTGCGAGCATGTCAGCAGTATGCCACGGCAATCCGAACTGTTGACATTGTTCACGTTTAACGAGGCAGCTTCATCATTATTCTGGCTAACTTCTCATTAGTCTCGAACTATGTCGCACTGGTGTACAAAATCTTATTTTAAAAGCAAAATCATGTTTGCAATGGATTTAATTGTGAGTAAAATGTATGCAGGCAATGCCATGCACACTAACTGTAAATGCAGATTGCGTTTTATTGACAGTAATTTTAGCTCTTTCCCCTTTTTGCATTGTACATGAATTTATTTTAACAACAGTGTGAAAGATATATACCACTAATGTGTTTTTTGCTTACTTCAATCTGATATCTTTTCAATTAATTTTTTATTCAATTAATTTTCTATTATTGTGTCTTTTGTAATAATACACCCATACATTTCAAAACCAATGTAAATAGATGAGTTTTTCTTTTTGTTTTTACCTCACACACCACTGCCATTTGGTTAATTCCACAGCACTCAAGCATCTCGCACAATCCACTAAATTCTTTGTACGTAACCAGATGATAAGACATTAGTATCAACGTTTATACAGAAAGTTTTATTGGCTTTGTACACATGATGTAATTTCTGTTGAATTTGAGTGGGAGTTAATGGTGCGACAAATTGTGCCCTCTCATGTTGAGGATTTAAGATCACATGGACTTGCATGTCATGTTGTTCACTTAATGATAGTAAAGCGTCTATACCTTCTGCACCACCCAGGTAGAGACTTCCAGTTGACGCCAATCATTGTACTAACAATTTCGTAATCTGCTGTCTCAACTCGTCCACGTGTTCAGATAAGGAATGTATGTCTTGTTTGTTGGAACCTAATGAGCTGGAACTAGCAGATCTTGGCCTGCTGTCACCCAGGAAAAGACCCGACTCTTCAGCACACCTGGCTGTTGTCAGAAGGCAGGGGTTTTATTAGAAGCCGGGACCCGGGTACCGGCACTCATCTACTCTGAGCACAGTACCCGCCTTCGCCACAATGAGGTCTCAAGTACACAAATACGAAATCAAAAGCCAGACTAACCAAGACTTCTTTTCACCACTTTCCGACCTTGCCAGGGTAGTCTAAGCAGGAATGGCATCTCTGAATTACAGTTCTTCTCTTCAGGAAAACTGATGTTTCTGCGTTTGGATTACCGAAGGATATCTCAAGCAAAGCGATAAATTTGGAAATTTCATTGCATTGTACGAAACGCATCACCTACGTTATCAAAGTAGTTACCAGGACCTACCCTCTCTCATGCTGTTACATAACATTTGCACGTGACATTTCATGTGACCAAAAGTTTTTGTTCAAAATGGCGAAGAATACTAGTAAAAGACCTCACTTCGAAGGTCAAAAGGTGAGTCATCAATACATTACAAGTTATCTTTTTAACATAATGAACTTGCACTGGCGTATATCAATAAAGGGTACGTTTTGTGTGTCAAAAGAGTCATCGAACTACAACGACCTTTAATACAAACAATCAACTGGCTCCTCTTTGATTATTATGAGAACTCTAAGAACTTCGAAACCTGCTGAATTGTATCAATATGGTTTGTGGAAATTTGTAACAGTTATAACAAGATGGTTAATTAAATTACCTAGCAAACTTATCCGACATAAAAACATTGCGTGAGGTCCGAGCTGAGGCCGCCGATGTTGTCCCATGAATATTAAGCTTGCTTGAAAAAAAGTTCATTTCATGCCCTGTATATGTTTTCCAGATGGGAAAGGTGATCGGCTACGATTCCTATGGCTTTCAGGGAATGAGTAAAGAGGTGGAAGAAGGAGAATCTGGAAAAGTATAAAGAACAGAAAAAATGATACAGCAGAAAACACGCAAATGCTAACTGAGAGCGGGTAAAAACCTGGCGAAGGGAAAACCCCGATCTGCACAAGGCTCAGAAACGGGAGAGACGGGCCAAACGAAAGCAAGCAACAGTGCAGCATGATTCGTCATTGGCTGGCTTTCAGTACACTGATGAAATGTAAGATAATTGTGAACAAGTTGATGGCAAACGTGGACCATCATTAGCCTTTAAATGTCAAACTTTGACTGCGATGAGGCAATAGCTTCTGAGCACCAACAGCAAGATTGTAATAGCTAATTTTGATTTGTTTCTACTTGATGTGTAAAGGCAATGACCACAAAAATGGCTCTTAAGAGCCACCAAATATCATGAAAGCAATGATCAACGGTTTTCTAAGGCTGAAACAAATCTGGCTTGTGGTCGGTGGTTTCCTTTCCGACTCTAAAATCTCTCGCTATTGGCAGTCACATTGATTCTCAGGAAGACAAGACACATGTCTGTGTGAACTCAGGCTCTTTTAGAACAACATGACACTTTCGTGTCATTACCTCATTCCTAACAAAGTTGTGACCTGAAGGCACAAGTTGACTCTGTAAACATTTTGGAATCCCAGAGATTAATTTTGTTTTGTTTTTTCAAACCATTGGTGCCTGCAAAACTTGCTAGCCACCCAGCACCCTAACTCTTTTCAAATATTTCAGAGCAAGCTTAAGCATGAAAATAAACAATACACGCAGTATTCAAGACACTGCTTATTTAAAGTTGAATAAACGAAGGGAAAGAACTCAAAAATAAGAAAATAATATAATATAATTTTTCTCTGCTGCGCAGCAAAAACGACAATTGAATACATAAAGGAGTTAATTATTGACTTTGGAGGACAAAAAGAAAACAAATACAACAGAATTTCAATAACATGGGAAAACACCAGAAAATAAAAGCTAAAAAGACCAATTTAAATACATGATTTCAGATTTTTTCTTCCCTGCACAACAAAATAATACAGTGCAGCGAAAGATGTTAGTTGTAAGTCAACAAGCCAATTATTTTGAGATAAATCGTATGTCAACACAGGCGCACAATTAATACGTGACAATCAACTGTTGGCAATTGTGTAACAATTTTAACCGTTTATAAGACAGTGCATAAAGAAGAAGGTAGGAAGTATATGCAAATGTACAAGGCATAAAGAAAAAAATGATGGTCAGTGAAAGAGGCATTATTCAGCAAGCCATGGAGGCATCTCAGACTTCTGACCCGATAGACCACTTCGTCTTTCATCACAGCGAGTCACCGTCTAACCAATCAAATACAATAGACACCATTAATTTTGGTTTTAGCCAGCGAATGTCTGTTTCGTGAAGGGATCCAAATATATCTTTAGTACAGGAGCTTGTGTCAAACCGAAGTGGACTGTTGCCTGCCTCATCACCGGTCTGATACCTGAAATGTTTGACTGGTTTGAGGACATTACTGACAATCACAGTGTACTGATATCAGAGATAAATGTTGTCCAGGTATGGAAAGCAACATCGCTGACATGAAAGCAGAAGACAATAATTTCTTTTTAGACTGACTTAGTTTTTGCAACCATTAGTGCGTGTTTTGTAAACCTGGGTTTTGACAAAACGCTTGCAACAGACGTTTTTGAAAAGTAAACGGAGATGCTCATTTCTTACACGCTTTACAAATTGTAGAATAAACAACAATACACAGTTCAAACCTCGTCTTCGCTTTTAGCACGATGTTTATTCTAACCCAAGAATGTTAAATGTTGAATGCTAAACGTTTAATGTGTTGTACAAAAATCATTAACTGTACTTATGTGTGATGTTTTGGGCATTCTTTCTAAATGTAGTGTTTTTCTCAAAATCTTACCTTCTTATTGTTTATTTTTATGTAAAATGATTTGGTTCTGACAATTTACTCAACAAAAGTGGTCATGTGATTGACCACACCCTAAATTGAAAGAAATATGATCATTAAAGTTACAAGATGTAAACCTACTAGAAAATGCTTGGTGTTTTCGTTCAAAATCTTAGCTTCACCCGGTTATATGTCATTCTAAACGAGGATTCTGAAAATGTTTTATTCTATCGTCATTATTTCCAATTTTTGCCTAGTCCCAGTCCCTCTCCAATGGATATACGTTGCAATTGACACAAAAGAAATAAATCCTTCAAGCCCCGTGTAATTCTCTAAACTTGGCGGTTATAGCCATTGGCATAAAAAAATTAGTCAAGGATCAGAACTGTAAACTATTGTAAATTTGGTTTCAAATTAATATTTTGTATTTTTTCAAGATTTCTTCTATTTGTATATTCGTTTGATCAAGGTTGCTATGGATTTTTTTTTGTCATTTTCTATTTTTTTGCCACATTTTGTAAATAATATGTTACAATTTAATGCCTAACGCTTAACGGGATTTTACATACACTTAACTATTACAATACGCTATGGATAACAGTTATACTTTCAAGTATTCTGAAAGGATTACCCTGGTTAAAAAAAGGTTTCCTACTACTTACTACCTGAAAATGTCCTTAGGTCTAAAGTTACTGTTTTACAAAATATGTCGTTTTAACACAGGAATGAGCGTTAAGTTAAAGTGAATAACATCATTTGTTAACAGAGAATTATTTTCGGTGTTAAGTAAATAAACCAAAAAGAATTTTCAACTTTAAAAACTTTAGTCCCTATGTGGTTTCATATCTTTACTTTGTACAAAAAAAACCAAGAGGTGATAATTTTTCATGCAAATTCAGCATTTCCAAGTTTCTTGCTTGAAGTTAAATAATGTTGTATAAGAGTCAACCGTCGCGCACCTCGTCACTGCATCTTTGTGTGTGTATAGAGCGCCTTTCATACCTTTTTAACTGTTCAAGTTTTTGAGACCATGCTTGCCACCTCGGTAGCAGCATTGAAACTTAAAGAGAGAGAGGTCAAGAGAGCGTGTAAGAGAGTGAAAACAAATTATCCAGGTAAAGTTCGTGAGTTGAAAAAACAATATGAGACCCAAAACAATGACAAGAGGCCGGACAAGCGGAGGCAAAGGAAAGAGAGGAATCCAGAGCTAGTTAGGGCCCAAAAACAACACTATTATGAGCGAAAAGTTTGGCCACGAGTGCTAAGAACCCAATAGAGAAAAGAAAAAGATGGCAACAAGTATGATCCTGATAAAATTCTTCAGGATTTGTTTGCAGTCTGTGTTGTCCTGACGGATTTCAGAAAATCACTGTCACGACCACTACCAACGCCATCATCTCAGCAAAGACCAAGAAAGAGATTGTCATATTCCTCCTCCTCTTACTCTGAGACAGACGAACAACTGTCAAAAGAATTGGATCTAATGTTTGCGGAACCAGAGGAGCCTGTAAAGCGAAGAATGGAACAAATCAGGAAAAACAGGAAGAAAACAGAGACAAAAAGAGTAGTAAGACGTACGGAAAAAAGACAGAAAGCAGAAATTATAACTGCAATAGCTGCAGAGATTGATGAGATGTCCTCTATGTTACACGACAAGGGTAAATGGTTTAAGCAATTTTAACGCGAGGCCACAGTAACCCAAGCTACTCAGTTTGAATATACTCAGTGTAGAAATTTCTGTCAAACTCATGGAGGAGTTAAAATAATAATAAAAATTTAAAAATAAAGTGTTCTAAGATTATTATTTCTCCTTTTATATTTAATTATACTCTTGTTTTGTTTCTAAAACTTTTTTCAAAGTCCAGCAACGCCCCAGCATCTTGTAAATAGTTTTATGGTTAATAGTTTTACCACTGGCGAAATGACGCATCTTCAGACGGATTGCTTAGCTCGCAGGACTAATAGGAAAAGAGCTGTAAACGTGCACCTCCATTGTCTGTGTAATTAAATTCTTATGCGGACGTGTGCAGGCCAGTAATTACAGCAGAAAATATTTTATCTCTGGCAATACTGGACGGATTTCTGAAATTCAAAGCTCCTTACAAAGCTTAGATTGTGTACTTAAAGATTAATGAAAAGAGAGAGGAAAGAGTGAGAGAGCAAAGAGTGAGAGAGCGAAAAAGGTGCGAGGAAAGAGTGCAAGGAGAGAGAGCGTGAGGAAATCAACGAAGCTATAAGTTTCTTTTCTATTTTTCTGAATATTTCATTGTAAATATGCTTTGTTTTTATATTTCTTCCTGTGAATACTTTGAATACCCGACCATTAGTATCAGTCTTTGCTTAAGAAAAAGGCCTATTTCCTGTGGACATCTCCGAGCACATGAAAGAACATGCAAATTTACTGCTTATATCGAACAATGACACCACGCACTATTATTTGATTAGAACCTTTAGTAGACTCTTAGTTTGACTAACGAAGCATAAGTAATAATAATAAACTTTATTTGAAACACAATGGCAATAGAATTAATGTGCTTTGACAAATATAATAAGAATGCATACATAGCAAGATAATAAAATCTAAAAACTAAATAGTCTTAGTGCTCTTGGGATAAAAGATTACTGGTGTTTCACAGTACGTGATAAGGGCACTTAAATCGATTACATTTTTTGTGTCTAAGATTATAGCTATGATCAGATTGTTCAAAGAAGTGTTTAAGAATATTTGTTGTTGGAAGAAAAACGTATCAGTGATAATTCGAAATGGAAAGTCAAAGCGTTAGTAGACGTTTACGTCGGTTAGCCCCAGAAGGAAAATTTCAAGCAAGATGCTTCTTCTGTTTGTAAATTCTTACGATTAACTCACTGACAAGCATCCTTATAGAACATTTAGCCTTCTGCGGAAAATACTTGCACAACCATTGCCAGAGGCAATGGGAAGCAATAAGCAACACGTGTGCCCACTGCAAATAGCCGCAAACAGTGCAAGAACTCCAGGAAGAGCCTGCCGTAGAATTTGAAGATGCCGTTCACGAAGAGCCACAATGCCTGGCTGCCTCAGAAGCATTAAACCGAGTTCTAATTTTCTATTCAGCGCAACAATCTTCCCCTACTATGCTGCCGCCACCACCACAAACTTTACACCATCCTCCCGCCCAACCTACCCCAAAGTGCAAGCTAGTAGTGGGGGAGAAGAGGGCACAATTGGAAAGAGACAGGAGAGAAGAAACGGAGAGGAGACACCTAGAAACAAAAAAAGGAGATACAAGAGATTGAAATAAGAAAGCGCAACTAAGAAACAAAGAAGAAAAGAGAAGCGGCTAGAAAAGAGACGGAGAGTGAGAAACAAGCAAGAGAACAAAAACGGCATCAGGAATGAGTATTTAAGGAGAGAGAGCACGAGAAGCAAATTAAAAATTGTGATGGCGCTTAAGGTTTTTCTTCTGTTTTTCTAAATATTTCATTGCAAAGTTTCCTTTCTCCTTACATTTCTTATAAATACTTTGCATTCTCCTCAGATGTCTTTGTAAATACCTCGTTTTTTCTAACTTGTTTTTGAGTATTTCTATTGAAAGTCAATAGCCTTTAATTATTTCGAAATTTTACTTGTTGAGTTAGATAGGAATAAATTGTGTCACATTGTGGTTGAGAATTGATTCAGTTCTTGAAGAAATGATTTTCGCAGTTATCCTGTGATGTTGTTTAGTTTGATGTGCTGCTTTGAGAGATAAGAGGGTACACCTATTCATTTATGTAACAAAGTACATGGTATTTTAAATAGCCATAGGAACATTAAAGTGCATGGCAGTTTGATTAAGCACAAACCACTGAAGGGTATAAATACTTCAGGATTTATATTTCCAAGTGTGACAACACAACTTTAGGACGGAGCACAACAATTAGCTCGAGATTTTAATTCTGTAAGCCCTTTTGGAAGTGGAGAGAGATCTTTCCCTGCCCAATGACTCTTTTGTTGATGGTACGCTGTTACCAAAGATAAAAGAGGAAGTACGAGTAAAAAAGATGGAGGACCCTTTGACCAAAATTTTATGGTGAGAGTACCACAAAAACTTATTCAACACTCCAAGGAGTTCTCCGCAAGGTTCTCCACAAAAGAGTTGCTGAACTAGTAGAGACCATCTCACTACTTATGAATGCAATGGTCTTACTTCAGGAGCAGTAAGTTAGAACCTCGAAACAATAAATGGCTACTTTAGGAACCACCAATTATCATAAAAGCAATGATCAATGGTAACATTGATATAATGCAAAATTGATATAATTTGGAGAATGAAATTTTTGCTTGTTATTATTGAGAACTTTTAGTGATATATGTATTCTTTTAATATGTTTTTATTTTATATATATCAAATTATAATTACTTTCATTTATGTTAATTTTATGTATTGACTAGATTACTTAAAAGAGGGCCATAGGGTCATCAGTTGTACTTAAACTTTTACGTGCTATACTCTTAAAATAAAATCATTACTACTATTACTACTTATATGGCGAAGATGAGAAAACGATGGAGGTTCAATTAGACCAAAACTTCATGGGGAGAGTGCTCGACAACCTCATCAAACATTCCAGGGAGCTAAAACTCGGTAAAAGAGTCACTGAGCAAGAAGAAACCATCTCGCTCCTCATGAATGGGATGGACTTACTTCTGGAGCAGTAAGTGAACCTTAAAATCAAAAACGGCTCCTTCAAGAGGGACCAAATATCATGAACCAATGATCAATGTTTTATACTGAGAAAATAACATACATCTTACAAAACACTCTTCCTTTATCAGCACACACACACCTTGTTTGTAAATACTGTATGGGTGCCAGCCACTCAGAACATGGCATAGTTTGTAACACACCTGGGTTTTTGGAAAATATATTCTGTTTTTAAAATGAATTTTGCGTGTTATTCTCACATGCTCGTAAAACAATTTTATTCTGGCTTCCACTTCACTGTTCTCGTCATTTACAAGGTCAAGCACCTGAAGAAGACGGTCTTGGTGTGCGTTTTATCTGGCAAGATTCATTCAGCATCGACCAATTGCCTTAACTGTGAAGAACGGACTGTTGTCGAGTATGGATGTATTGTCTTTGTTTAGAAGATCTAGTTGCATGAACCTCCATCTGTAGAAATTGCCGCCACGACAGAACACCCCAAAATACGAGAGCCTTACCTGTGGACGAGGTGCAGCCCGGAAATTTCCGGTTTGCACCAGGTATTGATGACTATATAATGTGTTTACAACAGCAAGTCACCCGTGAAATGAGTATTGAGAGTTTTTTTGGTCTAGTCTTCTGTTTGACATTCCAAATTTTTATTTGAGTATGTGTCAAACATTGAGGATTTTATCTACGAAAAACCTGGAGAAACATAGTATGATATAGCGTTTATGAATTTTTTTTAAATGAACATACCTCGAGCAGTAGGGGGTTTACTGAACGGAATACATTTTCATTTTTCATCATGACAAAACACAAACTCGCGTAAGTATGACCACAACACGTGTATTTTTTTGGTAAGTTATCTCGTATCCTGCTGACAGGCCCTATTATTTGTGATGTTTTTCAGCGACGATAGAATAGAGAGTTGTCCTGTCTGAACACAGGTTGTGGGAATTTCAAGACCGGCGGGGCAGATTATAACGAAATCCATAATTCACTAACGTTATCATGGAACATTGTGCTGTATCCAGTTAATCCTGTGAACTGGTTTTTTTATAGTTGTTAGGTAAGTTTTTAAATGATGTCTCTTGTTATACTATTCCCGATAACCGCCCTACATTGTATTTGCACGCCACTATTTACAGTCCATTTAGAGTTCTATGGCATGCTATGTACCATTTCACTATTTATGAAATGTTTTTGTATAACAATAATCCTGATTTTTTTTTAATTAATCATGTCAAGTTTGGTTTCTTTTTCATGTCGACTACCACCATTTTGTGTGAAGAAATATTTATTGAAAATTTAAGCTACTACTCAGAATACTGGTATTCAGTACCACATTTTGTCAGTGCAAGTAGTGAATATTTGTAAATAGGTTTTCTTGCAATATTGTAATTTTATCATAAGTCATGAACAAATAATACAGTAATACAGTTATTTCAAGTCTCTTTGTTTAAGAGTCTTAAATGAAACAAACGACAAGAAAGTCCTTTGGGAGCATTGTTCAGCTATTGAAATGTTTACATGATTTCCTGGGACACTTGAAGTACAAATGACCTGGATTTTTCTGACCACAGACAAATTACATGCATATCTGAATTTTTCTGGGGGCCTGCTTGTCTATAGACCGCTTTCTCTAATACAAGTGTCAAAACGAACTGTACCTTCAGGTTTAGGTAGTTCCAACGTTAGGTTCTTTTTAGCTTTCTTCTTGGATGCTTTGGGTATTTTTTTTTTCGGCACTTCACATTTTCTTTTCTTGTCAAAAGCTGTATGATTGTCCAAGTCAAAGCTGTCTGGTCCAAATTTGGGTACTTTTCAGAAATGGGCAATCACAACACACTTGTTTAGTCATTAACAGCTAGAGATATCACCAGAAATAAAACAGTTTCAGCAAAATTTAACCTTCGATGTGAAAAATAAAAAGGATAAAAAGGACAATAATTTATTGTAACAGTTGGGACAATCAGGACAGAAAGGACCGCAAGGACAGCTAATGCATCATTCTTAAACAACAGTTTTCAGTCAGTTTTAAAATGATTTATTACTATCCTCCTAAAATTTACAAGCGGGACCTATTCCTCCATGTTTTCTTTCAAATCACCACCAGTCCGATGGTCATTGCCTTGCCAGAAAACAGTTAAATTTTATATGTGAAAGTTTCACCACCTTGTTTTTGGTGTTTCTTCCTCATATGCCTTTTCATACCATCTTTTCTACTGAAGGTCGTATCAGAGCAAAGACATTCCCTCGATGAATTAGAAATAATGAGAATGGAATCAACAGGAAGATTTGGAAGTTTCTTTGATTGAGAATAAGATTCAGTGTAACACGATTTTAGCTTCAATTCTGAAATTCTCATATTGTTTGCACAAACGTTTTGATATTAAAGTTTGTTGCATTTGACACTGTGGAATGTTCGGTTTAATGCTCTTGCTAGGAGAAAGGGGCTCAGGAGCCCAGCTGTAAGTACTTAAATATTCACTCTAATTGATTCCCGATGAGGTCATTGTCCCATGATGCGCAAGGCCAGCCTTCCTAGTCAGACTTCACTATGACCGTTTAGGATCACAAGATACCAAGTATCGATTTTGAAGTTGCATGACATTTTTGTCGCTATGGAAATTGATCCTAGGTCATCCTCAATGCTGTTTTCCAACATGATCGAACTTCTGTGGGCACCACCATCTTGAATTCTTAATTCCGCTCCTGATGGGTTGACAATAACCTCTGTCATCTTGGATTCTCACTTCTATATCCATGCAAATTTGTCATCTTTGATTTTTTCTCAATAAAATGTTGTTCCACCTTAAATTTGTAATGTTTGTGCTACTGTGCATGCAAGATGTACTGTTCAGGTTATAGGGGACAGTAAAATTTCCACATGGGTGCAGAGTCAATTCATGACCCTTACATCATGTATGGACCAATTAGGAGGTATTGCACAAGCATCCTGTACATTCCAACGCTATGGGGAGAGTAGCACCTTCCACATGGGCAAGCTAACTGCTCCAGGTTCAATATATGGAGTCATTTACCTAATTGGACAGTAACTAGGGTTACCAAGGTTTTTTTAACACCACCTTCTTGGGGTCAGGGTCTTGATGTCATTAGGTATGCCTGATAATGTCATAAGGGTTTGGGCTCCATCTAGATTTGAGTTTATTCATTTCGTTGAAAGGTTAACAAAGTCAGACTCAATCGGTCCCATACCATTACTCCTTGTCACACTTTTCTGGAAATCAAAACAATAGTAGTATTGCCTCAAACATTTCTCAAGCTCTTCAAACTGAAGCACGTGGAGCTCAGTTTTGGATAACACAGAAGAAATGGTAACAGCAAAAGTCAGGAAAGTGCTCCAAGTAGTTAGTGAATTTGAAGAAGGATGTATTGTTTACAAGTGCACCATTACCCAAAAAAAACAACAAGGGTCTTTGAAGATGCTAGATGGTATTCATTGGCAGTTAGAAGAGATACAAAAGGACAAAGGAAAGTTTAGAAAACATAAAACCATTTTTGTTTTGGTAGTACTTCTGTCAACTATGTACTTTATTTTTTTCAGAGATGGCTTAAAGATTTACAGAGGTGTGTGAGGAAGCATGAAGCATTGAAGAAGCAAGAAATGTAAAATCAAGAAGAAACAGAATAAAGAAAACACTGCATTTTGAATCACCATATACATTAAGGGTTTTTAACCACTATTCATAGTCTGTTCATTGGTATCTCTGCCAGCAGTAGGGTGACAATTGAATTGCCTGTCACTTCAAGTTTCTATCTTTCTACTTTTATAAGTTATGTCTAACACAAATTACCTCCAGAGTAGCAAGTAAGATCCTTTTCCCATTTATATTTATTTTATCTCAACGTTTCATAATTTCAATCCAACTTCTTGTTTTTAGTGTTTCATAATTTTAATCCATTTTCTTGTTTTAAAGTTTCATAATTTCCATCCAACATTTTGTTCTTAGCATTTTATAGTTTCAATCCATCTTATTGTTTTTAGACCAGTATAAGTAATTGTATGTCCTCTGTCACACAAACAAGATCCAAATAATGATTCCCCGTTAATGTTTGTAATGGAGAATGTGCCTGATGTGATAATCGACTAGGAGATGACAAACCTTGATACTTTGGACACGTCATATCCTCCTCTTCAGGATTTCATGTGGAGCTAGGGTCAGATGATCTATAATTAATGTTGAACAAGCGGTGTTGGGGTCAGGCCCTGGTTCATTAGTTCCTTTCATACGACCTTTTTGCAAGCACCGTCACTTACCGCCATGTGCATCTGTTTGGGAATCTATTATTTCAGTCTTTTCGCTTACTCTCCAAAATGGCTTTAGTATTTGAAATCTCCGATATGATTCTCTCCAAGGAACAGGCAGAACACCTAAATTTCTGCCACGTAGAATCAACGAGTATCGAAATTCAAGAGAACTTCAACCTAACTGCAATGTTGGCCTTGTTGAAGTGGAAAAGGTGGGTTCCGGACCTGGAGGGCAACTATGAAATGATCGAATGCCGTTTCAAACATGGCCATGGGGAGTATTATATATATGTTTTCCGGATGATCGGTTACGATCTCTATGGCTTTATATATGTTTTCAGTATGATCAGTTACGATTCCTATAGCTTTCCCAGTTGAGAAATATGTATATATTTTAGCTGGAAAGTGATCTATGGAAACAGGATGCCTGTTATTTCAGCTTATCCCTTTTCAAGAAGTTATAACTTCTATTATTATTTGCACTGTCAACAAAAAAAAACTTAATATAACATAGTTTACAATACAGAAAAAAACACAGAAATTAGCTAGAAAAAAAAACACTATTTTTACATGTCAATTTCAATATTTTTATAATTATTCCAATTTATTTGTTTCTGCTCTAAAAATAAAAAAGTACAGTCAGTCTCCGCCCACAAATAGCAAAGGCTAATTATGGTCCACGGAGCTACACCCAGTCAGTGGTTAAACTGGCAATTATTAAGTACTCCTGTCGACACAACATAAGCTGGGATGCCTTTTCTAGACATTTCAAGAACAAACCAGCTCCTTTAGGAGCCACCACATCACCAAAGACAATGAACCAATATGCTTTCCCGAGTTCTTTAAATTTTGTGCTCTTCCCTCTAAACATGCATTAGTATAGCCTATTAATACAAATGAAGGATGATGATGTTGGACATTGCCATCTTTCTAAAAAGTTACATTCGGCTAGAGATGTGATATTCCTTTAGAGTGAAATTTTTAACTTAATTAAGTTTTTGTCAGTGATTTTTACAGAGATGAGGGGAACATTTCTTTCATGCCTCATGCGCTAGCTCCTTATGCAGCTTAAACAGAATAATAAAAATAATAATACAAAACAAATGGCGTTTTTTGGCTCGTGTGGCCTGGCGTTGTTAAAAAATATTTGTCACAATTTAAATTAAGTGCTCCGAACTTCTATTGTTTTAATTTCAATGGTAGGACCACGAGTTTATTGTTGGGGTTGCATGCAAATCTACAATTGAAAGTGGAGTATAGTGCATGACTAATGGAGCAGAAAACATGAAGTAACACATTGTATAGGAAGCAGCCAATAAACCTCATAAACTTCAGCAAGCAGCATGCCATATACATCAGCTGCCATCACGCAACCTTGCAGACTCTTCAGATCTCTGAGATAAGCTTCTTGCTCGAAGAAAGAGAAATGGATTGAAAAATCATTTGCATTATTATCAGTATGGTAAGTTTATCGTTGGAGTTTGCAGGCAAATCTACAATTGAAAGTGGAGTACAGTGCATGACTAACGGAGCAGAAAACATGAAAAGTAACACATTGTATAGGAAGCAGCCAATAAACCTCATAAACTTCGGCAAGCAGCATGCCATATACATCAGCTGCAATCACACAACCTTGCAGACTCTTCAGATCTCTGAGATAAGCTTCTTGCTCGAAGAAAGAGAAAGAAAGAGAAGTGGATTGCAAAATTATTTGCATTTTTATCAGTATGGTACGTAATTTTGTATATAAATAGATAGAAGTATGATTTACTTTTGTTCCCTGGTATCTAAATGTTGCCCAGAAATATTTTTTTTAAAGAGTAATAAGAGTCTCTCGGTGAAACAAAATTCTAACCCATCTGATAGCCACAAGGCCGGCGGATAACTTTTGACAACGTTGTCAATGGGAATCCCAAGACAAGTTCCCGTCCAAATCAATACTCATATACGTGTAGGTTTTAGCATCGCTTTTTACATCAAACTGGTAGTTTAAATTAGCCAATTCGTTATGGCTACCAATAATAGAGTATTTGGTTTCTTAGACATTAAGACTAAGTTTATTAGCTTGTAGTCAGGTCTTAATTACGGTCAAGTTACTATTTAATTTGTATTGCAAGTCGGCTGGATGTTGTGGGTTGGGTGTTGTCATCATATATTACTTATTTAGTGCAAAAAGGTTTTTAAATGCACGCAACTAATGCATTCTAAAACCTTGAACTTATTTGAAGTCCAGGGGAAAAAAACAGCATTCTTATACAGTTTCTCAAGTAGCATTATTGAAACCAATTCCAAATTAATTTGTGTTGTTTTTGCATACAGTTTACACTTATGAAGGGAAAAACATGTTTACAAATCTTGGAAGTACTTCTTACTTGGCACGCTGCTATCACAGCTGTTAAAATCATGACAAACCTGTCCAATGCTTGTTTGAACACCGTTGTGGATCAGTTTGAGGTATGCAAGAAAGCAATCATCGATTATTGAAACATACGATCTGATGTCCATGTTTTGAATCAACAGAGGGGAAGTAAAGGAGAGGCAAAGAAAGTGGTCCTGTTTCCAGGAATTGTGTAGAAGAACTTTGCATTGTGCCGCATGCAGATTCAAGTCAGAAACTGATAACCCGAGAGCCCTTGAATTGCCCGAAGAAGATTTAGAAGGCGTGATCGACGACAACGATTGGCCGCGTTTTGCTATCCTTGGAAGCAAGCAAGGAGGCATCTTTTCAATTAACAGATTTCAAGCCATGGTTATTTAACTCATAGATCAGTTAGAACACTGTTTATATTAAATGGCAGGCATGTCATTTTTGCTGATGGTTTGATGGTCAAGTAGTTAAGAGGTTGAGTTGTGGCTCAGAACTCCCGGTTCGAATCTTGGTCAAGGTAATTAGTTATATGTGTTCATAAAAATATATATGTAAATGCCACTCCTCATTGGGGCTTTCCAGGACCAATTGATGTAAACAAACAATGATAAATATTCAAATAAACATATTTAGATTATGAATCCCAACTGGCAGGAGGCACATCAGTTGTCTGCCCATTACAGTTGTATTATTTCTTTATTTATGATTTCTTTAACAAGTATTTTATTTTTTTATTTATCATTTTTTGACATTCAAGTCATTATTATGGATAATTTTAAACAAGCAGACTTTTACTGCCTGTTAATTTTAAATAAGCAGACTTTTAGTGTTTTGTAATTTTAAACAAGCAGACGGTAAGTAGCGTTTTTCCCTAATTGAACTTAAAAGGTCAAAATCACAATAGCAATTTCATGTGCATGCATCCAGGGCCCATCATTTTAGACCCAATGAATGGCTACAAATTGATGTCTTTGCATGACAATGAAGCCTTTAGGTATCACCTCATTTGCACCATAATTTTCTTTTGATTTTGACTTTCACGAGTTATATGCAATAAAAAATTGTCAAGTACTTGTAAAGAATTTAAATTTTGTGGCTGGTACGACACGGCGTTTCGTCTCAGGCAAGAGACTCGGATACTTTCCGAATTGCAGCAAACTTGTCGACTATCATGGTCAGAGTCCTGTTTGCGAAGTCAAGATGTTAGCAGTCTGGCCCACAATTGCAGAAGGATTCCCAACCGCAAGTTCACAAGTTATATGTGGTTGGGAATCCTTCTGCGATAGAGGGCCAGACT
>JAHPZR010027741.1:0-20747 GCA_019787425.1 Platygyra sinensis
TTCTCAAGCTTCGCGAAGCAAGATGGTGTTATTCCGAAGTGCTCTTCTTTCTATTTTGTCCGTTTTGGTTTTAATTCCCAAAGGTTTTGCTCCTTCATGTACTGAGAACAAATGTCTTTATGTGGAGCAAATAAGTCTCATGGATTGTTTCAGAGCGGGATTACAGTCAACGCCTCAAACAAAGAAAACAATAGCGAATTTTACTTTGTTTATGGAACAATTTTCCAATTTAAAAACAGTGGATATAAGGAACAATCCAATTTATTGCAAGGGACTCAACACTGGTGGACCTTGAAAGTCATAACCAATTGCAACACATCAAACTAAACAACATCACAGGATAACCGCGAAAATCATTTCTTCAAGAACTGAATCAATTGTTGTCCACAATGTGACGCAGTTTATTCATATCAACTCGAAACAAGTAAAATTTCGAAATAATGAAAGACTATTGACTTTCAATATAAATACTCAAAAACAAGTTAGAAAAAACGAGGTATTTACAAGACATCTGAGGAGAAAGCAAAGTATTTATAATAATGTAAGGAAAAAGGAAACTATTTGCAATGGAATATTTAGAAAAACAGAAGAAAAACCTAAACTGCCGTCACAATTTTTAATTAGCTTTTCGTGCTCTCTCTCCTTAAACACTCTTTCCTGACACTGTTTTTCTTCTCTCGCTTGTTTCTCTCTCTCTTCATCTCTTTTCTAGCCGCTTCTCTTTTCTTCTTTGTTTCTTCTTTATGTTTTCTTATTTCAATCTCTTGCTTCTCTTTTTTTCTTTCCAGGCCTCTCCTCCCAGTTTCTTCTGTCCTCTCTCTTTTCAATTATGCCCTCTTCTCCCCCACTCCTAGCTCGCGCTTTTTCGGGGTAGGTTGGGCGTTAGGATGGTGCTGCAATAAAGTTTGTGGTGGTGGTGGCGGCATTGGAGTTGAAGATTGTTGTGCTGAATAAAAAATTAGCACTCAGTTTAATGCTTCTCAGGCAGCCAGGCATTGTGGCTCTTTGTGAACAGCATCTTCAAATTCTACGGCAGGCTCTTCCTAGAGTTCTTGCACAGTCTGCGGCTGTTTGCAGTGAGCACACGTGTTGCTTATTGCTTCTGGCAACGGTTGAACAAGTATTTTCCGCAGAAGACTAAATGTCCTGTAAGGCTGCTTGTCAGTGAGTTAATCGTAAGAATTAACAAACAGAAGAAGCATCTTGCTTGAAATTCTTTTCCTTCTGGGGCTAACCCACGTAAACGTCTGCTAACGCTTTGACTTTCCATTTCGAATTACCACTGATACATTTTTCTTCCAACAACAAACATTCTAAAAATCTTTCAACTGCGTTTTCTTCTCTATGGACAACTGGTGGAGTGTTTAAAGTCCTAAACATCTGACACTATAATATAGCAAAAAAACAGGTGCTTGATATTCATGTGTTTTTTGTGTACACAAAGCATTGTCACTTAAATTCTCTTGTGTACAAGATATTAAAATCAATTTGATATCTGCATATATTACAAAGGGAACTTTATATTGTTTGTGTACATCCTTAAAATACAAAACGTCATTATCATCACGGGCATTTTCTGCGACCTGTTTTATTGACAATGTGGTTCTTGTTCTAGCAGATCGTGCCTTTTAAACCCATGCAGACAATAATCACAAAAATTTTTACACTTATGCTTCGTTAGTCAAACTAAGAGTCTACTACATTCTAATCAAATAATAGTGCGTGGTGTCATTGTTCGATATAAGCAGTAAATTTGCATGTTCTTTCTTGTGCTCGGAGATGGACACAGGAAATAGGCCTTTTTCTTAAGCAAAGAGACTGATGATAATGGTCGGGTATTCAAAGTATTCACAGGAAGAAATATAAAAACAAAGCGTATTTACAATGAAATATTCAGAAAAATGGAAAAAAAACTTATAGCTTTGTTGTAACTTATAATGATTTCCTCACGCTCTCTCTCCTCGCACTCTTTCCTCGCACCTTTTTCGCCCCCTCACTCTTTCCTCTCTCTTTTCATGTCTTCGTCTAGTTGCCCCTTCTCGTTCCTCCTTCCTATTTTTTTCATCATGTTTTTTTTCCTACTTCCATCTCTTCTGTTTCTTTCCTTTGCCTTTCCATTTCTCTCCTCTCCGTTTCTTCCCTCCTCCTTCGTTTTAATTGGGCCCTCATCTCCCCTACTCCTGGCTCATGCCTTTGGTGGGAGGTTGAGTGGGAGGGTGATGCCGTACGAAATGTTGTGGAGGCGGTTGTGGTTGTGTAGAATGTGGTGCTGATGGTGGTGGTGGTAGCTCTTGAACAAATTTGTTCAAGAGCTCTCTCTTGTTTTCTCTTGTTTGTTCTTCAGCAGACAAAACGAGATTATTTAATCAAAAGGAGAAGATCTGGTCCATGGTCTGCCTTGCAAAGATTGCACCAACGAAGCTTACTGGTAGGCAGGCCTGAACGCAGTCTCTCGCCGCTGCTACCTCTTCTTCATCTTGAAGACGCTCTCTTGCACCACTCCTGGTGGAGCTGCATCTCTAACGCTGGTGGCAGTGCGGAGTTTCCCACAGCTGCATCTGTTGTGCTGATGTGGGTGTTGGAAGCCATGTTTTCTGTAAAAGGAACAAGCAAGGAGGCAAGTTGCACAGCTGATAACAGTTATAAATAAAGCAACGTATGCCACATAGTCTGTACTGGATAATGACTGGCGAGCATAGATTGTGGAAATTTCAGTGTTTACTGTGGACACGGAAGCTGTGAGTTTGCCATCCAGTGTTGCTAGAGTCTCATCGAGCTCTGCGATAACTGTTTTGTTCAAAACGACCGGTGCAGGAATATCAAAAGTAGGATGGTTCAACATTAGTCTGGACGTGTTGGTCACCGCAGCTGTTCAGGGGATGAATTGTAAAGAGGTAGCCGAAGACAGAGGAACTGAAATGCTGATACGGTCAGGGCAGTAGCCTATGACTGTTACCATGCCAATAAAGGACACATTGCAAAGCAGGTGGTATACTGCCGGTGGGGAAGTGGTCACTGGACCAGTGCACAATTGGAGCAGACTTAGACATCGCCAGGAACGAACAATCTCCCAGGTGAATTAGTGGATGTAGGTTGGAGCAATCTGCTGCCGCCACATGGTGTTGTGGGAAGATCAATTGGGTGTCAGGATTAAAAGGGAAACCCAGCCATGAGATATTAGTCATGAAGGTTAGTAAATTAGAAGGACAAGTGAAGGTGGTGGCGTCATGGTAACATTTATTGAGTGCCTCCAAAACAACTATTGACTTTGAATTTGGACAAGTAATCATAACAAGATTAACCTTAAAACCAGGCCGGAATAACTTATATTTTATAGGTGTCAGATATGCGACTGTGCAAAAGGCATTAAGATTTGTTATCTCTGGGATAGTAAGGAGGACGCTGGCCTTGACACTATGTGTTCGATATCAACCATAGGGTTTATTAACAACGGAAAACCTTCTTTCAAACCCGGCAACATGTACTTCATTGTTGGATCTGTGGCTAAACTAAGAATAATCTAAACCGAATCAAGTATGCGGCCCGTTGAAGGAGTGCTCATAGTTCAGACATGTTCATACGATCATTGACAACATAAACAAAAGATGGCTTTATCACTTGATCACTATATGCAAACGATTGTAGAACCATTACCAAGTTGTGGTTTTCACTTAAATGATAACATTCATCATTGTCCGATGACTGAGTGTCTCGCGTTTTGGTTATGGATTCAAACCTATGTCATATAAATATACTGGTTTTCTCAGTACTGCTAGGCATGATTAGAGGTTTGAATGGCTTTTGTTTTACAATGATTACTCTTTGATTACAATATGGTTCAAAAGAATGCTTAAGGAGTCTTTTCGTATGTTCAAGTAAACAAACTGCCAAACTGCGATGGAAGGTACACCTATCCATATACGGAACAAAGCAAGCAGCATTTTAAATAAGCAAAGGGTTGATTAAGCACCGAAGATTAGAGAGGGAGTGAGACTAAAGACGATGGAGGTCCAATTAGACCAAAACTTAATGGGAACAGTGACCGACAACCTCGTCAAACATTCCAGGGTGCTAAAACTCCGCAAAAGAGTCGCTGAGCAAGAAGAAACCATCTTACTCCTCATGAATGGGATGGACTCACTTCTGGAGCAGTAAGTGAACATCAAATCAAAAACGGCTCCTTTAGTAGCCACCAAAAATCATGAAAGCAATGAACAATGATAACAATGTTTTATACTGAGAAAATAACATTCATCCAACAAAACACACGCCCTCTCCCTTCGTCAGCATGCACACACCTGTTTGTAAAAAGTGGTGCATGGGCGCCAGCCACTCAGAACACGGCCTAGTTTGTATCACGCCTGGAGTTTTGGAAAATATATTCTATTTTTAAAAATAAATTTTGCGTGATGCCACATTTTTTGCCAGACTAAGGCTCATAATCCTTTCATCCCCTGCCGTTTCTTCTTCGGAAGGCAGGGGATACAGCTCCCTACAGGCAGGGCAACTGCAGCACCGTTTTGGTTCTTGTTCTCATCCAACTGAAATGAAACAAAAGGTACAGTTTAAGTAAGAACTCTAAACAAAACTTGACAAACCATCATTAGAATTGTTAATTACAATATGTCTTACCGTACTGCACATCTTGTGTGGAAAGTTTGCCCACAACAGTCTAAGGAAGGAATATTGAAATCCTCCTCCAAACAAATAAAACACACCTTTAGAACCTGGAAGTAAAGTGTAACAAAAAATAGTTTAAAATTGCAAGGAAGACATTGTAATAACAGTGATTTGCGCAATAATTCATTTGGTCATATGAGTTACTTCTTGAATGAAGTAAGTTATAAAAGAGTTGGATTTGGTACGACACAATTAAACAATACTTCATGTCAATGAAGTATTTGTATATTTGTTAAGGTGGGTCCAAACAGTTTCCACTACTTTCCAAGAAGTAGATTTTTATGGGTCATAATTACCATTCTTTATCAATTGATGCTACAATCATGGTATTAAAAAACTGCCCAATCACTGGTGAACATGTTGGTATCATTTTCGTGACACGATAGGTTACCATAGCAACACTATGACCCGCTAAAAACACCTTTAATTTTAGCTTTAAGCGCTTATATTTTAAAAAAAGGCATGGTGAAATTTTTACTTATTGTAGAATTTTGATAAGCAAGATAAGGTGCAACTTTTGGCAAAGTTTTATAAAATTCTGTACATGGGGTTCAGAGACACCTTAAATCTTCAAAAATTTACAGTTTATTTACAATTTATAGGAAAACAATTTCAAACAGAATTTTAAATGTCTAGTGGCAAAGTACTCATGCCATCTTCTAAAACTTTGCATTTTGATAAAAATAAGAGAATGTATCTCTCACTTGCATGTAGGTATACATAGCATTATTTACAACACGAAAACCGCAATTGACACCGGCCCTATTTTGTTTGGTGAACAAAACCTTAAGATATTTATCTTTGTTAATCTTGTTTGTTTTCTTATTTAACTCTTTACAACTAAACTTGTCTTTGGCTCCAAAACAGTAATAAGTTTTTGAGCACAAACCAATGATTCCATAGACTCTTTGCATAAATGGTGCCTAAATTTGAATAACAATATTTGGTACATCCTCAACCTCGCATTACCGTGAAAATTCCGTTGTCTTGAAACGTGAATGTTAGGCTGAGGATGTACCAAGTATTTTATTCAAATTTTGGTGTCATTTATGCAAACAGTCTATGTCCCTCCCATTCTACCTTAAACAAACCGGGGGTTCTGTTATCATAGGCCTTGTGTTCAGCAGTGTCCGTTATTGGGAAAATATACAATGAAAGAAGTTAAAAACTTTGTATACTGCGTGGCACTTGTTACTACAATAAAAAATAAAGGTTAAAAATGTTGCTAGAAGTGCCAAAGTCTTAGCAAATGCTATTTGAGCCATTTAAGGTTTCGTTCGATGACTCCATTTCCTCTGCATTTGGAATGTAAAAGTCTCTTTTGCAAAGAGGGCAAGCATTATTGGAGCCGATTAAAGTTCTCATCTATGAATTAAAATGTAGCAACTTAATTATAATAACTTCACAAGAACATAAGTTAGAAAGATTGCCTATTGTTACACCGGTCTAATCAAATTAATCTGAAATTAAATTCACAATTACTTCTAGTAAAGCTGGCTCCTTTGCTCTCTAACCAATCTGATCCCAGTCCATATAGTATCTCATAAAATTTCAGAGAGCCAGATCTTATCCATATGACTAAATCTGTGACTTAGTTGATTTTGAGGACCCACGAACCAATCAAGAATCAAATTAAGAAAGTCAGCCATGTTGGAAAACAGCCCACCAGCCTCAACAGAGAACTGGGGTCGGTCTCGAAGATTTCCATGGCGACACAAATCACACCAGGGTCTCGCAAAAATGTCATGCAACTTCAAAATCAATACTAAAATGTCTTCTAGTCCTAAGCGGCAGAGGTCTGTCTGGTAAGCGGCCATGAAAAAGACTGACTGGGTTCAAAGTATGACTATAGGGAGGCTATCCCAAAAGCATCAAGGGATGATGACATCATCAGTATACAATCAGAGGGAAGATATCAGAATTAAAAACAGTGGCTTCCCTTGTCCCCCTCTCTTAAGGAGAGCACCAAACCCCAGGCATGTTGATCAGTGGGACACTCCCTGAGAGTTGGTCTGTTCAATTTTCCATTCCTTGACGGCACGACTTGAAACAGGTGACTCATCTTGATAACAACAATTAGATGGCCTTGTGGCTCAATGGATAAGGCGCTTGATTATGGATCGAGAGATTCCAGGTTCGAATCCTGGTGGGGTCAATCCTTTTTAAAAATATTGGCTTCCCTCAATCCCTTTACCAGACACAATTCTACTAACATGTCCCAAGGATGGAATGTGAAGTGAGTATCCTCCAGGGAAAACTATAACAACTATGCACGTGTAAACAAATGTTTTGTGATTGGATAGCAATAATGATAGTAAAGGTTAAAAATGTATATAATGGACTGCATTTGAATTAGAAATAAGATTTGACTAAGTGTGTACGATTTCTGCACTAGTAAAAGAGATGACTGCATTTGAAAAAAAAGAAAAAGATTATGCAAAAACTTGAAGATGGTGACAAAGAAAGCATGTTGATGTACATGCTGATCAAAACAACAATCGATAGCATTATTCAGATCAACGCTTACTGAAAGTCGATTTCCCTGAATGTGCTGAATTTACCTAATGAGAAGCTGGCATCCTTGGCTAATTTGGAGAACTCGGCTGAAGTGATGCGAGAGGTGGCTCCATAAATTTGCTAAACATGGTTTCCATTTGTTTTAAAATAGATTATCTGTAGCACCCTGGCAACGGTTAACTATATCTTTCATACGAGCCAAACGCTCGGCTTCCTGAAAGGTCTTGGGCCTACCTAGTGACACATAAGCCGGGAGGTCACCCTGTATCCGCTTAATAAAATAACGGACTGTTTCTGTGTCAGATAATTTTAATCGCTTGGATAGACGTGTAATGTCAGTTATGTAGTCAACTATAGGCTCATTTGGAGCATGTTTACAAGCACTAGGTTGTTGGCTTAATATCCAATCCTGCAGACCTAAGGCAAAACGTGCACGAAATGCTTCAAAAAGAGTTAAGGTACCCTAATGTGAGAAACCAAGCATGTGCAATGCCCCGTAAATAAAGTGGAAAAGCATTAAGCTGTAACTCCTCCGACCAGTTATGAGTTTTGCTATACAACAAAAATTGTCCAACCAAGCTAATGCGTCTGCAACTGGATTGCCATCAAAATTATTTGGTTTTAACCCGTGAGCCGTTGACTTCTTGTTGAAAGCAGCCTGCATTAAATCAAGTTTATTGTGCTGTGTGTGCGTCCCTTTCTTGATATCACCCCTTACAGAAGTTATGAATTCTGTAAACAGAGTTTTAAATTCCTCCTTTTGGGCTTCATCCATTGTTGCCAAAGTGTGTTTTGGATCTGGACAAACACAAAATTCTGTATCAGTCTGCGTTTGTGCAGCCTGTGTTATTGCTTTGGATTGTGAATGAGTTACAATACATTTTGCAGGTTCGAACTTGGGGAGCATAAAATTCAACGTCCACTATTCGTATCACTCCCCTTGTGTTTTCAAACAAAAAAGGTATGATTATGGAACACAGCGCAGCATAGGAGAATAACTATTAAAAACGGTACAGTAACTATATAGATATATGATGGAGATAAGGAAAAATTCTAGATAGTAATAGGTAGAGGCTAAGGAAATGAATTGTAGTTATCAACAGTTCTTACATTCTTGTTCGCAGGCTGGTCCGTCGTTATTGGATATTTGTTCTTTAGGAATCTTCCCAGCCGAGTTACAATCCTTGTGTGGTATCCGCAACGTTGTCCTCACACAGTGATCGTTGTATGCCTGTTCTAGAGTTCCTCGCTTGTCAGGGCGTGGATTTCTCAATGAAAAGACACACAAGCGTCTGCTTCTACTTCGAGGGACTTAACCCTCAATATTCAGTTCTTTTTTTTTGTTTTTGCTGGGAGGTTAACCGCCTTTGGTACGCAGCGGTGTTGGCCTATTCACACTTTCAATAGGTAATTGAATGGCTCCTGTTACATGTAATTGCAGTACCCAAGGAATTGAAGTGGCAAACGAGCAGACCGACGGTAAACCACTAATTCACCAAGACCGCATCCACGGCCAGACAGATATTGAAGGCCAGGAATTGGCCGGATTCTTTGGGAGCACAGGAACTATCCTTCACGATTCCGGATTCTCTACCAGCTTGTTGAAGTAAACTCTCAGGGAATTAGCAGATCAGTCAACACTCAATTTTGGGTTACTCGCTTTAATTCCAACTGTAGATGTTAAAGCATTGTTCTGCTTCTACTCTTTCTGGTCACAGTTATTTCAGGAACTACTTCACTACTACTCAGCTCTTGACTGTATACGTATACAACAACTTTACAACAGCAACTACAACTTCAACAACAAGGAGTATACTTGTCACGTTCCTTTTAAAGGGACAACCACTCGATTTGTCAAATCAATGTCAAACTGTCAGTCAGGCTAGCGCAAGGTCATGCGCAATTCACATAAGGCCTTAGTGCGACTGTGCACCAAACTGTTTAAAATATTTTCCTTCGAGGTTACCGAAGTTGACTAAAACTTTTTCTACCTTGAATTAAACCGATTACTCCTAAGTGGTTGACCTGAGCAACGTAACGTGAACAATATAAAAGTTACAATCTTGATTTTCACTGATAAAAGTTAAGGATAAAAATATTTCATACAACATAAGTATTACTAATAGAACAATGGCTCAACTCCAAGTTCGTGGGTTGGCCTTTTCTCAATCTTAAGCCTGCCTAGTCCATATCATCTGTTTGCGTGCTCTTGAGTCACTAACAAAGTTAAAACATACACAATGGAAAGTTTAAATGGAAAATTACAATTCGGTATATTCACATGATATTGTAGAATTCCCTAACAAAGTTGAAACATACACAATGGAAAGTTTTAATGAAAAATTGAAAATCTGCCTATTCACATGATGAGTTTAAAGTCTCTTTTAGAATCTGGCAACACTAATTCTTGAATTCCAGAGCTCTAAAACATTCTCTGGGAAGAGATTAGAATTGAAATAATTGAACCTGAAGTCCAGACAGTTAAAAAAAACATGCAGACAGAAATGGGTATGCAAGAATGTATCAAGCGTAGGAATGCCATCCGCTCAAATAGGTTCAGTTTGTTTCTTGAAATAATGGTTAGCCTGATAACATGGCATCTGTGGTCGACTGTGTAATCTGATATCATGCAGTCAAGGCCTGCCAGTATCCTGTCCAGCAATTTATGTGAAAACGATAGGGGAACTGTAACAGAATCAAATGATGAGACTGTTGCATGATAGCATGATTCACAAAGCGAGTACTTACATTCATGATGGATCAAATTTCATCATTGTTGGCTCCATATAGTCTTAATGCTTCTCAGGCAGCCAGGCATTGTCGCTCTTCATGAACCGCGTCTTCGAATACTACGACAGGCTCTTCCTGGAGTTCTTGCACAGTCTGCAGCTGTTTGCAGTGGGCACACGTGTTGCTTATTGCTTCCCATTGCTTCTGGCAACAGTTGTGCAAGTATTTTCTGCAGCAGGCTAAATATCTTGTAAGGCTGCTTGCCAGTGAGTTAATTTTAAGACTTAACAAACAGAAGAAGCATCATACTTCAAATTCTTTTTCTTCCAGGGCTAACCCACGTAAACGTCTACTAAAGCGTTGACTTTCCATTTCGAATAATCACTAATACGTTTTTCTTCCAACAACAAACATTATAAAAGATTTTTCTACTGTGTTTTCTCCTCTATAGACAACTGGTGGAGTGTTAAAATCCTCCACATCTGACACTATGATATAGCAAAAACCACTTGCTTGATGTTCGTGTGTTTTTTGTGTATACAAAGCATTGTCACTAAGGTGCAAGGTATTAAAATCAATTTGAAATCTGCATAAACCACAAAGGGAACTTTATATTGTTTGTGTACATCCTTAAAATAAAACATGTCATTATCGTCACTGGGCATTCTAATTTTCTGCAGTCTGTGTTTTTGGCAATGCGATTCTTGTTATCCCAGCAGATCTTGCCTTTTAAACACATGCAGACAATCACAGAAAAACGTCTACTGAAGGTTCTAATCAAACAATAGTGCGTGATGTTATTGTTAACCGTAGAACGAAAAGAAAAAGCATGATTTATTCAAAAAATCAAAGTACTTTGAACTATGGAACATATAATCGCTGTCTCATCAGCCTTATGATCATTCCTGTGGCTTCTTCTTGGGTCGCACTTAAATAAAGTAAACTGTAACTTTCCAGTTGGATAGATAGTTCATTGGAACTGAACTCGGCATGATATCCGGACGAAGATAAAATTACATAGCCAAAGTACCACAATTCTGTAAGGTCCTCGTGGATCTTTGCATCAGGCATATTTTGAGCAATAAACATCATCAGCGGATCGTCATTTGGATCTTGTTTTTGTGGCAGATTGCATGCAAATTACATTTAGTAAACTGGAAAACAAGACGTTGAACTGAAATTATGAAATGCTAAAAACAAGATGTTGGATTGGAAATTATAAAATATTAAGATGAAAGAAATATAAATCCTAAAAAAACAGTCTTACTTGATACTTTGGAGCCGACTTGCGTTAGACAACTTGATAAGACTTGTACAATCTTGAAGTGATGCGCGAGTGAGTTGAACGTTGCTTTATTCATAAATCAAACGAATCGTGTTTTTTTTTTCTTTTTACCAATGTGAGGGAAATTAAGAGGGAGAATAATGGTAATTATATAATGACTGTTTGTTATTTTCGGAGTTTTATTAGTGAATGTTACACGGGTTATTAAGTGTGTGTTGCAGTGGAATCTGGAGCCTAGTTTCCAGGTTTCACTGCGGGTATCCATTTTGAATTCTTAATTCATTTCCCGATTGGCTCTTCTGTCCTCAAAATCAACTACGTCACAGTAGATAAGATCTCGCTCTCTGATTGGTCGAGAGGCATTTTAATGAGATGCTTATAATATGTACTGCAATCTGATTAGTTACGGAGCAAAGGAGCCAGGTATACTACTATTTTTGGTTTCAAAAAACTTTGCTCCTTGGTTATGTGACCTGCCATGCCCAATTTTTCATATAAATTTGAAACCAAATTTACAATGGTTTGCAGTTGTAATCCTTGACTAATTTTTGTTTTATGCCAATAGCTATAACCGCCAATTTTAGAGAATTAAACAGGACTTGAAGGATTTATTTCTTTTGTTTCAGTTACAAGGTATATCCATTGGAGAGGGACTGGGAGTAGGCAAAAATTGGAAATAATGACAATAGAATAAAACATTTTCAGAATCCGCATTTAGAACGACATATAACCAGGTAAAAGTAAGGTTTTGAACGAAAACACGATTTTCTAGTACGCTTAAATAAATGATCATATTTCACCTAATTTAGGGCGTGGTCAATCACATGACCACTTTTGTCAAGTAAATTGTCAAAACCAAATCGTTTTGCATAAAAATAAACAATTAGAAGCTAAGATTGGAGAAAAAGACTACATTTAGAAAAAATGCCCAAAACATCACATAAGTACAGTAATGATTTATGTACAAGACATATTAAACATTTAGCATTCAACGTTTAACATTATTGGGTTAAAATAAAAGCAAAAAAGCTTAAAGCAAAGACGAGGTTTGAATGGTGAATTGTTGTTTATTGTACATTTAGTCAAACGTGTAAGAAACGAGCATCTCTGTTTACTTTTCAAAAACGTCTGTCACAAGCATTTTGTCAAAACCAAGGTTTACAAAACACACACTAATGGTTGCAAAAACTAAGTCAGTCTAAAGAGAAATTATTGTCTTCTGCTATCATGTGAGTGATGTTGCTTTCCACACCTGAACAACTTTTTGTCTCTTATATCAGTACACTGCTATTAGAAGAATTGTGAATTATGTCCTCAAACGAGTCCAATGTTTCATGTATCGGACCCGTTGATGAGACAGGCAATAATCCGCTTCAGTTTGACTCAAGCTCCTATACTAAAGATAGAGTTGGATCCGTTGACGAAACAGACATTCCCTGGCTAAAACCAAAATTGATGTCATCTATGGGAATGATTGGTTAGATGGCGACTTGCTGTGATGAAAGACAAAGTGGTCTATCGGGTTAAAAGTCTGAGACGCCTCCATGGCTTGTTGAATAATTCCTCTTTCACTGACCATCATTTCTTTCTTTCGTGCCCTGCACTTTTGCATATACTTCCTTCCTTCTTCTTTATGCATTACACAATAGTTTCGCTGATAGATACAGAGTCTTTCCGCATTGGCCTGACGCCATCTCTTCTTAGATTCCTTGGTGTTCATTTTCGCGTTAATTCTCTGAACCAAACTTGTACCTGTGTAAAATTAGTCGTTATCACAACAATTTTATTTTAAAAAATAGATCAGTTGTTTCACCACTAAACACAAATTACCTTGTGTATGCTTCCCATTTGCCATGTATGAGCCCAAAGTCATTGTTTTTTCCCAGTGGCTATTACCATTTTCGAGAAAAATCTACTCCTTCACTTTATAATTATGTATTGCCATGTCTTAAACTTACATACGTGGCAAGAAGAGTTAAAAACGAAATTTCAACTAAACATTTTTCGTCCTTGCACTGTACTTTTAAACAGATAGTCGAACGTATCTAGGTTTAAAAATACTGCACAACGCATTGTTGAAATGTAGAGAACTAAAGCAAGTAATAGATAATATCTCTTACCCGGATCTCTTACAAGTGACTGCATAAAATTTATTTTCGATTGGCGAATGCTTTCTTTTTCGTGACTGCAATTTTGTTTATTTTTTTTTCGTTTATTATTTTTTGGGCAAATTGCCGCTGCTAAATCTGGGGGTAAAAATGTCCCGAATTTCTGACAATGTAATTCATTGACAAGATTTCCTTACTGCTCTGGGAATGAGAATGATACTTCTTTAGGACTTCAAAATGGAAAGTAAACACAAATAAATGCTTAGGTGACCCAAGAATAGAAGACCAAGGTGTAGAAAATGCTCAAATCTTTCTGGTGAAGAGTTTTCTTTCCTATAACTACTGCGAAAACACAACGAAAACAGACAACAGTATTTTAACTTGATTTCTTTATGTTTAATTTACGATGGTCTCCGCAGTTTGTTTGTCACAGGCGGCTCTTTCTACACGTATCAGTTAGAACAATTTTCAAAGCATTCTTATGCACTGTCTAATAAACCGTTTAAATAATTTGTAACGGAATCACCAACGGTAGAGTGTCGCGTATTTATTGTGCGCCTGTGTTGACATACGATTTATCTCACAATAATTGGTTTGTTAACTTACAACTTGCATCTTTCTTTCGCTGCACTGTATTATTTCGTCACGCGAGGAAGAAAAAATCTGAAATCATGTATTTAAATTGGTATTTTTCGCTTTTGTTTTCTGGTGTTTTCTCATTTGTTATCCGTTATCGTAAAGAATTGAAATTCTGTTGTATTCGTTTTCATTTTGTCCTCCGTAGTCAATAATTAACTAATTTTGAGTATTCAATAGTCGTTTTTGTTGCGCAGCAGAGAAAAATTAGTTTATATTTGATTTTCTTATCAGTTTTACACATAAAGTTGAGTTCTTTCCCTTCATTTATTCAACTTTAAATAAGCAGTGTCTTGAATACTTTGTGTATGGTTTATTTTCATGCTTAAGCTTGCTCTGAAATATTTGAAGAGTTAAAGTGGTGGACCGGTAGCAATTTTTGGCAGGCATCAATGGTTTGAAAAAACAAAACAAAACAAAACAAAATAAAACTCTGGGATTCCAAAATGTTTACAGTCAACTCGCGCCTTCAGGTCACAACTTTGCTAGTTCACAAGGAATGAGGTAATAACAACATGAAAGTGTCTTGTTGTTCTAAAAGAGCCCGAGTTCACGGAGACATGCGTCTGGTCTTTACTGAGAATCAATGTGACTGCCAATAGCGAGGGGTCTTAAAGAGTCGGGAAAAAAAAACACAGACCACAAGCCAGGCTTGTTTAGGGCTAAGAGTACCATTGATCATTGCTTTTATGACATGTGGTGGCTCTTAAAAGAGTCATTTTTTTTGTTTTCATTGCCTTTACACATCAAGTAAAGACAGGTCAAAATTAGCAACAAACTCGTCCTCCTGCTGCTCTGCTTCAATTACTGCAAACATGTTTGCTAGATGTTGTTGTTGCTGCTCTGAGGCTAATGCCTCATATCAGTCAAAGTTTAGAACCTTTAAAGGTTGTTCATGGTCCACGTTTGTCATCAAGTTGTTTACAATCGACTTCATTTCATCTGTGCACTGAAAGCCATCCAATGACGAATCATGCTGCTGGTTTCTTCCTTTGGACAAGTTTTTCCCGCTGTTTCTGAGCCTTGTAAAGATTTGGATTTTCCCGTTGCCAGAGTTTTACTTGCTCATAGTCGACGTTTGCGTTAGTTTTTCTATGTTGTTTCCTCTGTTCTTTATACTTTTCTGAATTTTCTTTTTTCTACCTCAATACTTGCTCCCTGGATTTCTCAGCAGTGGAAGGCATAACTAAGCTTGTCAAAGGATGATTTGAATGTCTTTATTTGGCAACGATTTTTATGCCCTTTGATTACAATATAGGTCAAAAGAATGCTTAATATGTCTTCTCAGTATAAAATAATGTCATCATTGATCATTGCTTTCATGATATTCGGTGGCTCCGAAAGGAGCCGTTTTTGATTTGACATTCACTTACTGCTCCAGAAGTAAGTCCATCCCATTCATGAGGAGTGAGATGGTTTCTTCTTGCTCAGCGACTCTTTTGTGGAGTTTTAGCTCCCTGGTATGTTTGATGAGGTTATGGGGCACTCTCGCCATGAAGTTTTGGACTAATTGGACCTCCATTGTGTTTTGTCTCACACTCTCTCATCTTCGTTAACAGCGTTTTATCAACTAACAAGTTGTTGGGAAGAGAAAGATCTCTCTCAACCTCCCTTAATGCTTGAGATATTGAAGCATCGAGTTCTTTGTCCATCTTCAACTTGAATTGTCATGTGTCTTGCCTTCTTGAGAATCAATGTGACTGCCAATAGCGAGAGATTTTAACAAGTCGGAAAAGAAACCACCGACCACAAGCCAGATTTGTTATAGCCTTATAATACGGTTGATCATTGCTGGTTTAAAAGAGTAGTTTTTGTTTTCAATGCCTTTCCACATAGAGTAGAGACAAATCAAATTCAGCTATTACATCTTGCTGTTGCTGCTCAGAGCCAATTGCCTTATTGCGGTCAAAGTTTATGACCTTTAAAGGCTAATGATGGTCCATGTTTGCCATCAACTTGTTCACAATTATCTCCATTTCATCACTGTACTGAAAGCCCAGCCAATGAAGAATCATGCTGCTCTGTTGCTTGCTTTTGTTTGGCCCGTCAAAGGCGAAGTTGACTTTAAACACGGTAGGCTGATCAGAAAAGGTACGGTTCAGTTGTTCACGGAGAGCAGTGGCACTGATCGTGGACAGGCGGAAATTGTACCAATCTTTTAGTTGGTTTTGGCAGCTAAATCTGGTTTGAATTTGTGGCCAATGTTGCCTATAGATTTCTGCTATGTTTTCTTCGGTATCGGGGATGAGGTTTGAAGGAATCAACAGTGGATCAGCTTCCCAACTAGAACCTACCGTTGCAGTCGACAGTCGAGGAGTGAATTGAGGAGTGGCTGATGGTTCTGATGCTGTACTCGCACTGCTTGATCCGTCCTCTTAGATTTTTTTGCAGCAGGCACGTCTGTGGTTTTTTCAGCATTAAGTTTGTGAGCTGCAGCAGGCTGTGCAGTTGAATGTGCGGTGCGAATATGAGCGTTGTAGGGAGCGTGGTTGTGAAATGTTTCGCCACATGTACCACAAGTGAAGGTGTGCTCGGCAGCTCGCTTGTCATGTGCCTTGAGATGGTGATTAAGGTTTGACTTCGTTTGAAACCGTTTCTCGCAGTGGGCACATTCATATGTTTTCTCCTCAGAATGGATTTGTTGGTCAGTTTTGAGGTTATCTAAATGAGTAAAGGTCTTGTTGCAGTTGTCACAACGATGTTCCTTGCGAGACGTTTTCGTTGGGGGTTTTTCAGAACCGTGAAAAGCGGAATCGATAACTGAGAGTAAACTATTTGCGCCTTCAAACCATAAATAACAAGTTTCATATTCTTCTGATTCCTAAACGAAGGAATTAATGTATTGTCTTTTTGCTGAACCTAAACAATTTAATTTTCAAAAGGAAAACATTTCAAGAACTTTAATTGGAACGTTTGCACCTCCACATAGCGTGCTCGAACAAATTATTTCCTACCAAAGCGATCGCAAGAAAGATAACGCTTTCGAAATCTGCCCACTTTTATTTTAAACAGATGATAGATTTCTCATGAGCCAATCAGGGTTAACTGTTAGCTGGCAAGTTTAGACAAGTTCATTGTTTTTATTGTTCGATCCCGGAAGTTCACAAAATTGCTCTCTAAGAGCACTTATTTCATTTGAAGGCATATTCCTCACTATAAGGTGATATCCGTAAAATTTGATTCAAAGCAGAGAGAGTTCTTAGATCCATGTTAATGTGTAGACAGACAAACACACACTGAATCAAAATCAAATCGTGTACACACTTTATTGGTTTAAAAATAGAACTTGTTTTGAATTTCGTTAATTACATAGTCAAGATCCATTAGTTTTTCTTCTTTTCTGACAATGTTCTCAGGACATTGGACTTCTGTAGGCTCAACATTCATAACTTCTTCAGTGTTGTCATCTTTGTGGATTTCCAATCTACTGAAATCATTCGTTTTAAGACCACAAGGACCATTATAGAGGGCATACAATACGCGTTCTTTCATGTCTTCATCATAGATTTTGACTTCAAAAGAAGTGAGATATAGACTGGTCCAAGGCAACTTCGGCAACTCCGTCAGATAACTTTCCCATGTCTGACCAAGCTTCAACCCCAGTGCTGCAAACGCTTTCCACAGTTTTCATCACTGCAGCAAGATCTATTTGCTCTCGCGGGCTACATCATGATAATAAAACCACGCGTCTTCAGTATCAAACATCAGCCAAGAGTGCTGTCTTTGACTGGGATGTTGAATAGTGCAACCTTGGCATCGATTAACTTTTTCCTCTTGAACAAGCTTGTCAAAAAAAACGCAGCATAGGTAAGTTGGAACACATGACCAATAATGGTGGCTACTTTCTTGCATTGGATCTGCTCAACTTCGTCAATGTTCAACAGAGGTGTAGCGCTCGATTCGACTTGCATGTTTGGAAGCTATCCGCTCAAAAATTTTTTTTACTGGAGTTTGTGACAAGAAAAAAGGCCAAATGAAAAACGCGCCTTTACTTTTAATACATAATAGATTTCTCATGAGCCAATCAGGGATAACTGTTGGCGGGCAAGTTTAGACAAGTTCATTGTTTTTATTGTTATAGAATGGCGCTTATTAGTATGGAGGAACGCATTTTTACCTAGACAGTTTGAATATCAATGATTTACCCAGGCACCTAACCCACCTAATGCGCAACAAGGCTTAATTCTGACCTTCTATAAATACTAACAGACCTCATCGTTAGCACTGATTCATCTATCTTAAAGCTTTATTTAGTTGCAAAATACATCAAGGTAAGATATACAAAACCCCAAGAGTTCTGGTTGCCAACTTGGCGACTAATGTTTAAATCTTGCTCGCCAGCACAGTAATCTTAGTCGCAATGATTGGCGACTGTATAAGGCGCAATTTGGTGCCCTGGTATATACATATATAAAGATATATATATAAAATGCAAGAGTGAGGTTATTTGGTCATTTATTCGCTACTCTGAGTTTCATGCCCCTTACGAGGCAATCATCAGGCGACTGCGAAAAATAACGAATACATGGTCTATTATAGTGATTTTGAAAAAAACGGTAACGATTCATAATTGGCTGTGGTGTATAGGAACAGTGAAACAATTTAAAGTAAACTACTAAAAATAAAATCTTGTATGTGACGTGCCATGAGGGATTATCACCACTAAGTAAACACATTTTTCAGTAGAAAGTTTTCAGCATGCCTACAGCACTACGCGAGTTCATTTCTGCAGTTGAGAGTTGACATTTCTGGCCTGCATAATATGAAAAATTTCTCCCACAAACACAGATTACTACGATGGCCCAGAAGGCTCGCAGTTCAGTTGTGATTTTTGACAGTTCAGTTGTGATTTTTGACAGTTCAGTTGTGACTTTTGACAGTTCAGTTGTGACTTTTGACAGTTCAGTTGTGATTTTTGACAGTTCAGTTGTGATTTTTGAAACAGTTCAGTTGTGATTTTTGACAGTTCAGTTGTGATTTTTGAAACAGTTCAGTTGCGATTTTTGAAACAGTTCAGTTGCGATTTTTCACAGTTCAGTTGTGATTTTTGAAACAGTTCAGTCGTGATTTTTCGCAGTTCAGTTGTGATTTTTGACAGTTCAGTTGTGATTTTTGAAACAGTTCAGTTGTGATTTTTGAAACAGTTCAGTTGTGAGTTTTGAAACAGTTCAGTTGTGACTTTTTGAGAACATCTGGGCTTCCAAGTCTAGAAAAGGCGTGAGTTTTCCAGCTTAGCATAACAGCCATCTTTGAGACGTGCAGTTAAATTTAACAGTGTTCAAGAAGAAGTTCCAAAATGCCGCTACCAGTTTATTCACCATGTATGAATGCGAGTGGTGTTTCTACGGATGACCAGCTGGAATTGATATCGAGTTATTTTAAACAGGGATACACAAACTTGGAAATGCTGGAATTTTTAAAACTTCATGGAATAACAATAAGTATATCAACGCTGAAAAGACGACTTCGAACCTTAGGCTTGTCAAGACGTTCCGCGAATATTCCTCTTGATGAGCTAAAGGGGATCATAGAGAGAGAACTCGGTGGCAGTGGCTGCTTCGTAGGCTACCACAGGATATGGGCCAGACTGAGAAGGAAAGGTTACATGGTAAAGAGAATAACGGTCATGAAACTTTTAAGAGAGCTGGATCCAGAGGGAGTTGAGAGCAGAAAAAGGAAGAGACTTCGCCGAAGAATATACCATGCGAAAGGGCCCAACTTTGTCTGGCACATTGACGGCTATGACAAACTGAAACCTTATGGATTCTGTGTGCATGGAGCCATCAATGGATTTTCAAGGAGGCTAATTTGGCTCGAGGTTGGTCCCACAAATAACAACCCTGAAGTTATCACTAAATTTTACCTTGATGCTATAAAACAAGTGGGTGGTTTACCGAGAAAAGTGAGATCAGATGACGGAACTGAGAACAGCATGGTAGCAGCAGTACATACATTTCTAAGGTCGAGCCACAGTGACGAGGATGCAGGTCTTGGGTGTTTTCTCACTGGTAGGTCCACAGCAAATCAGAGGATTGAAGCATATTGGTCACATCTAGCTAAGGATGGTCCTAGTTGGTGGATTAATTTTTTTGAAGATCTGTGTGACTTGGGTCTCTTTATTGACTCAGATCCAGTTCATGTTGACTGCATTCGATTTTGCTTCATGCCTATTCTAAGAAATGAGTTATATCAAGTGGCGGAGTTGTGGAATCAACACAGAATATCGTCAAGCAAATTTGGAAACAGCAGTGGTCCTCGGGGACGACCTGATTGCATGTTTTTTCTACCTCACCTTTACAATACAGATGACTACAGAACGGATGTAGACGAGGATGACCTTCAGGAGTTCTATGATCACTCCACAATGTGCCCGCCTGACTACAGTGAGGATTTCAAGGAATTTGCTCTGACTATTATGAATGAACATCACCTTCCAGAGCCACACGATGTTAGCTCTGCTCTGGATCTCTACATGAGACTCCTCAAAGAGGTGGAAAAGTTAACATAATTTTTCTCAAAGCATATCCTTCGAACGTATTCTTCCACATGCACAGTTTTGTAACCAACAACACGAGCTATTGCCATACAGTAATGGCCCAAGTATAAGAACCTGAATTTTTCAATTTAGCCCAAATCGGTTCTTATGTAATTGTTACTTTTAAAAGCAAATTTAGGCTACCAAGGTTCTTAAAGAAGGTTGTTATATTTTCATATGAATTTCATCTGAATATACTATATATATATTTTATCATCTCATAATACAGTATAAATCATTTATTTGTACCACAGAG
>JAHPZR010027743.1:0-5000 GCA_019787425.1 Platygyra sinensis
ATGGCAATCAATGTGTTGGAGACATTACTGAAAAGTTCACAGAATATTTCGCCCTCAAAGGTAGCAGCTACCATGAAGACTGTCAAAAAGCATTTGAGAGATGTAAACAGTTACAACTAAGCTAACAAGACATTGAAATGAGAGTGAACCCTGAGCCTATGAACATTCGGTTTAAAAATGCCATTCTTGTAGAGGCCCATCTTGATGGTGAATGGTCACGAGTGGGCTACATACAAAAAGAAAAAATCAGAAAAGTGACTGCAGCTATAAAGAACAATGAAATAGACAATGTGAGATTCAAGTCCATTGGATTTATGTTCATTTCAGATTTGAATGACTGGTTATATCACCCTCGTATTTTGATCACAAAATCACATCGCTGGCTACCCACAGATGCTAACTACAAATACAATGACAATTTAGATTAACTCTTTATTTAATATCTATACTGAAGCCATTGAAAGTTTTATTTATTGATGTCTCGAAATGTGCATTGCTAAATAGCTTTTACCAAGAATCATCCATACCTTTTTATCCAAAAATTTAAAAACAATTGTGTAAATTTATTGAAATAATTTTTTTTTGATTCGTTCAGCCCCTGAAATGTGACCCATCCAGTGACACATCACCCTCACTCTTTTTTTGTAACATTCATCAATTACTCTGTGATGAACACACCCCCAGCCCCACCCCCCTTCCAGGCTAAATTCCATGCAAGGGGTTTTACATACAATGGTTGATTTTTGAAATTAAAATGGTTTTTCATATTTCTGCTCATGAGTCCTGGGACACAAGGCATATGTATTTAGTAAATAATAAAAGACGCAATAGTATTCAGAATGGAACAATGCCTTTCAAAAACTCCCTTGATGCAATAACCGAACCTAATTGGTTGTTGGGAGAGGGGGGAGCAGGGAAGATTTTGTATTTGCGCATTTCATACTGCAAAAAGTAAAAACACATTTAGTGATTGCAACTCAAACTTTAATGAATAAATACGTAACAATAAAAAACTATTACATTGTTTAATCAGTATAACTTTGCTTACATTGAAAGAAATTATCTAGCTATATTTTCATGCATGACCTCTCTAAACAACAGTCATGCTGGCTAAAAAGTTTCAACAATAACCCTGAAAAGTAAAGGTTTATTTACACATCTGAATATAACTCTAGAGGTTAAAACAAGATACAGTGAAGTGATCACTTTCATACCCAAAACTTGATTTTCTTGTCCAGTAAAAGAATGGCTCAGAACTTTCACAATTCCCCCTGACATTTCATTGTATTTTACAGTATTCACATGTTAAAATTGTTGAAAAATATATTTTTCTTTCCATGATTTTTACATTTTTACTGTTAAATAATATTGTTAACCTTTATGACTGCACAAGCCATTAAGGAGAAGAATGATCCAATTCAAACAATTTATCAAATGATAATAATAAAAAGAATATTTGCCTAGCAAATATGAGCTGCATTGAAGAATTCCAGCTGGTACTGGATCAGCCCAAATGGCATGCGGTCTAAAGGAAGAATGGGTGTTATGTTAGCAAGCATTGCACGTTGAACTCCAGTTAACGTTTCAATAATTTCCACAATTTTTTCTGGAAGTTGGAGAGGCCCCTGCTCAGGGTTTGATGGGGAACTTTCTGTGGCTGGAGAGCTGGCCAGATAGGAATCCACAGTTATACCAAAAGCATCTTCTGCCTCATCTATGGTTACAAATTTTTTCCTCAAATAGTTCACTACTCTCTGCCTGACAGACTGCGCTGTTAAGAGAATAAAGAAACTTAATTTAAAATGTCAAAGATGCAACACAAATTAGAATCGTGTGCTACTGAACTGCTTTCCCACAGGCCACACTACTATGCCGAGGCATTCACAGATAATTTTAACCAAAACTTTAGCTTTGGCTCAATGACAAAGAAAAGCTACAAAAAATTATGATAATCATGCATTGATTGCCAATAATCTATGTATGCTTGCTCTTATTAATACCTCAAATGCTACAGTGTAAACAACAGCAACAACAACATTCTTTTTAGCATAAAGACTTAAGGCAAAATAGTCAATAAATATATATAATTTGCATCTTTGTTTCTAATTCTCCATTATATTTGTACATACCATGTTTATTCAAGTGTTTATATAAAAACGATTGTGAGATACAAAATGCTTAAACTAAACAAAACGTAAAGCGGCCATTCGATTGATAACGAAGCAGCGAGCGCGCCAATTTTCATACAGAGCATACATTTCACAGTTCGTTGAGTGCAAACAAAGGGATTTTCAATGGCTTGAAATCGGGTCAATACAAAGCGACCTTAGGCGACCTTTGTATACATTTCACTCATCACTTATTCTTCTTTCACGTGATAGCACTTGGAAGGAAAGGCCTCCACGAAAAAGTGACGATTTGAAGGTTTTAAAATAAGCGTTTTTGGCGATAAATGGCGCGCCAAATATCACGAACAAATTACGTACAACGAACTACATTTAATCAGGCTTTCAAATGTTATTATGCTCCAAAAAAAAAACAAACACAATAAAGAAGTGACAAAGAATTATACCTTACCATTTTTGGATCCATTTCACTCCGCATTGACGTAAAAAACCGGTCCTGAAATCTCTCAAAATCGACTCCCCGATAAAACGTGATCGAAAATGTTGCGAAATGATATAAATCCCGTCGCGCAAAGCCTCTGGGAAGAGGTTCCAATCCTCCTTGGTCTAGTAATAAAGATGCCCAAACTGATACACTGGCTCTCGGTCTTTTTTGTTGAGATACCAGGGAGAGGATATCAGTGGATAGTTTTCCACAAGGACAACCCACATTTTAAAGGCAATAAAGATAGAAGGTAACTGATCCCTAAATAATAGTCAACTGTAGTTTTCAGAAACTGGGTAAATCTTAAAACAGTGAATATTCTGGTTATGGTAAGTATTCTGTCCTGGGTCAATGGACTTATGGACTTAGACATTATTTTATCAGCAAAATTATTATTTGATGCCCTATTCTCTCCAAGGACAGAACAGGATTTTCATTTAAAATAGAAGTGACCATTTTAGAACTTTGGTATGGTATAATCCTTGTTGTGGTTAAGTATACAGTCCTGGGTCTATGGACTTGAACATTTATCAGCAAAATTATTATTTGATGCCCTATTCTCTCCAAGGGCAGACCAGGATTTTCATTTAAAATAGAAGTGACAATTTCAGAACTTTGGTGTGGTATGGCTGCATGCCTAATCTCAGTTTGTAATCTGTGCACTGATAATTGAGTGCATGAAGTGATACACTAATAACCAACAATTCCTTGTGACAAAATTATAATACCCTCATCATCTAGGAAAATGTCTTCTAGTTCTGCTCATAAATATAAAGAATTACACTTTTGGGACACATGCATGGCCTAGCTAGAGTACTTTCAAAGTTTGGACCTCAAATTGGACTATCTCTTTCTCACATTGTCAACTAAATAAGCCCTATGTTACTGGAAATTTTGTGTACATATGCAAAAACTATTCATTGTCACTAAAATTGAAATAATTCATAACAGTTAATAGATGTAAGGCCTGGGTTTCAAATTAATTAATGGCATATTTTAATTCTGATGACCTGGGTAACTGGTATTTTTTTGCTGAGTATTCCAAATTAAACGAGAGATTAACCCAAAGTGCACAAACCATTTTTCGGTAGTACAGGAAGGTACAACTGTACTGCACTATAGTCCCAGGCTATGATACATACATATATGAGTTGACATAAGTTGACACAGTACACAAAAAGCACGAAAAGTTCCGATGTAAATAACCCAAAATCTCTTCAGTTCACAGTAAAAGAAAGAGAGTACAATTTTTGAGCCATAAACAAAAATGTAAGCTTAAACATTAACACTGAAGTAGTCGCATCCAAGCTTTCGTTTGCTGAATATATTATACGCTAAGAATCATAAAGCTGCATTACTCGGGAAGCACAATCATTCGCGTTTCGATAAACGTTTAAAAGTGACAGGATATAGGGAGAAAATAGCTGCATATATCCATCTGCGTCTGTAGGACTGATCGATCACGCGTGGACTCGTCTTCACTCTGGTTCTCGATCGCAAAAACACTCGTGTTTTATCGTCTTCAGCGATCATCATGTGTTGGTAAGGTAATCCGAAGAATTGAGGAGCAGAATAATATTCAACGTACAGCATTTACATCGAAAAGAAGAAAGAAATCAGTTCCAATTTTAACGGATCTTCGATTGCCTCTCCGGAGGTCCGAACAGCATGAGAGATCGTGTAAACTGAAGCATTTTGTAATATTGACCCATGATGCAGTTCGGCGCGTGTCCAACCTCCTCTGGTCAAATTTCATGGATGGCGCGATGAGTTAACTTTCAACTGTTGTAATTCGAAACCACGTACAACAGAATTTCCATTCTTGAACTATAACGGTTACATTTGAGAAACAACGAATATTGAAAGCTAAAGAAACATGTGAAAACCAATTTGATAACAACAAAACAAATAATCTTTTCGCCGCACGACGAAATACATTACAGCGCTGCGAAAGAAAGATGAAAGTTGCAAGTCAAAAAGACGACAAAAACAAGCTAATTCCTTTGAGATCAATCGTATTTCAACTGTACTAAATTAGTAGCCATTTAGTTCTTTTCTAAGCAGTTCTGTAGTAGCTGAATAAGACTCCATAGAATATATTTGAACGAAGCGAATAAACTAAACAAACAAACCGCGATCGTTGCCACATATTAACGTATGCCTTCTCTGCTGATGCAAACGGATGTTGTGGCACGTACAGGATCGTCGCTAAAAAGGTCATTTACATCTTGTAGCGAAGCACAGGTCAAACCGAGAGGTTGTCCTTCCTTAACCTGGTCTTCAATTAGACCTATCAAGGGGCAAATAACTAGAAACCGTGACCGTTCGGATACTCTCCTTCTCAAATCTTCTTCTGTTCGATCGCTGTGGAGAACAGCTAAACAAAACTC
>JAHPZR010027743.1:10000-18074 GCA_019787425.1 Platygyra sinensis
GCTTTTAATATGTTCTCAAACATTAATCAACCTTAAACATTAGAGATATTATATGAGTTCGATATACGTTTCACACCAAAGTGCGAAGTCCAATTTGTCATGTTTTACTAGCTGTACAAAACACGCATCGGCGGGCGCTCTTACTCATCGACAACAGACAATTTATTGAATTTACACAAACAAAACTAAGCAGCATCTACGGACATAAACCTATTGTCACTTATTGGGCCTAAACGCTGCTATATCCAACTAGTTCTTTTTTCTTCTGTGTTATGGAAAAGCTGTTAATCTTCTTCATATGTGAAATTTAGATTGGAGTAATGTGAAGTTGTCGTAAAAGGAGCAGCGTAACTCAACTTGGTCAGAGATAAAAAGCAGCGGGACATACCTAAATTAGGCACCGTCTTCACTCAGACTGGAGCAACTTACGGCGGAAATACTTAATCAAAATTCCAACAGCCATGAAGGCGTTGAGTGATGGGCCAAAAGGATCCAAAAGCATAAACGATTTCGGGAATTTCGGACGCCATTTCCCCTGCGCGACATCCGCGAAAATCCTCGCAGCAATGTACGCGCGTGTGCCGCAGGCGATGGCGCAATTTGTTCTAAAAATAGAAAAATTGTCCCATATCATGGCGCCAACCCCAATACTAGAAATGGCGCGCGCTTACGGTCTCCGTCCCCGATTATGGCTCCTGACTAAATTCGAATAATAAAAAATGGGGGTCACCGATCTCGATTTTGAGTTATAAGCCCTTAAAGCTGAAATTAAGGGGTTTTTTAGCAGGTATAGTGTTGCTATGGTAAACCTATTGTGTCGCGGAAAATAATACCAACGTGTTCACCAATCGAACTGGGCAGTTTTTTGATAGCCATGATTGTAGCATCAAACTGATAAAGAGTGGTAATAATGGCATCAAAATCTACGTCTTGGAAAGTGCTGGAAACTGTTTTGAGCCACCTTAATGCAGTCCATTGTATCGACACTGATAGGAATTAGAGTGGTTTGTCTGAAATGTTTGACGTAGTGATTCCAAATTAAATCTTCAGAAAACACTGGGATCGATATATGAAAATGTGTGGGTTAATCAAGGCAATTTTGTGACCGCCCACGACGATGTTTCAAATAATTGTGTAACACCTTCTGCTGGTTGAAAAGAAGGCTCGCTGATTTTAATGGTCGTTTTGATATTGCAGAGAAAATATAATGACAAATCTATTTTAAAAATGTACTATTCAGTTTTGGACCTAAAAAGGGACACAGTCAGCTTTGTGACTGCGCTGACCTGGACACTAGTTTTCTCACTCTGAAAAAAGTTTACCTCAACCTGAAATCAAAGTTCATCTAGAAATTCCGCTTCATTTTTTCGCGGTGTTTTTTCTTGACTTTCAATCGTTTATTGAAAAACCTGTTTTTTGATATTATGATATTATTTTTATCATATCTGGTTAAAAGCAGTATTTATCACGTCTTTGTTATATGCAAATTAGCTATGGAATGTTCTGTAATGCGCATGTGCGCCAGCTGACTGTGTCCTTTAATTTCTTTCGCAATACATTAAAAAGCTATCCTATATACTATTAGAGTATTACCCAGTACCTGAATTTAGTTTAAACACAATTTATTATAAGCAGTGACAACCTTTTTTTTTCTTGTGATCAGTCAAGTCCTTTCATCATTCTTTATGGCTTTATGTAATTTCTTTTCAACATAGATATCAAACCATTAAATGATCCTTCGAATTCAAAAATAACTCATTTTGTATCGGGCTTTTCAAGCCAAAAAAAGAGAGCAAGCATTCCGCAAATAGCTCTCACGAATAAGTGAATTATGTCCACTTGTTTAAAGGGGTCCCCTTTTTATTTATTGCGTTCAAACAGTAGCAACTGAGAAACCCAAAGACAAAATGTTAAGCCTTTCTATTCAGATTTAAAGTCAAATTAAAGAATGTTGCATTTTCTGCTTTAGGTGTCGGTGGCGATGCAAACCTCACCTCTGCCCCTTTGCTTAACTCTACTCATTACATATAGTTATTTACTGTCAGATAAAACAGGTTGTCCTGAATGATACAGGGAAATCCAAAGAGCATATGTTGGAGATGTCTTTCAAGCCAGCATTGATAAACTAAGTCAGGAGAACATCCTTGGTGATTTTGCCAAATTGGATAGTAACATAAGATTTTAAGAGCAACAATCGCATATGCAGTGGGAGTTAAGGGATTAAAGTCATAAAGCATCAAGGTCCTTCAAGAAACATTGAAGCATACCACCATAATACTGGCTGGGAGGGAGAAACACACCTGAAATGCATTGTAGTAATACTCTATTACAGTCACATGTTGAAGTGTTGTTGTGACAATTAGGAATGTACACAACAATATGCCATAGGGAGGGTTTACTTATGCATTCTTGATACAGATTTAAGGGACCTGGGAAGACCTTGCAAGCCTAATAATTTTGTAATGTAAAGATAAATGGTGATACATGATCTTTTGTCTATTTTCCCTTCATCAAGTCTTAATCTGTCATACAAGGAAGCTAGGGGGGATTACTTGTTATCAACAAATCTAAAATCTCTGTTAGTTGTATTAATTATTATCCAGTGAACCATCTACCCTTTTGAGCACACCCAAAACAACAGACAAATAAGCTTTTCATGCATGTATGGCCGCGTTACTGGGCATGTATGTTGTTTTTGCTGAAACAGTTGGCATTATTTACAGATTCGGACCACCGAGGAAACGCGTGTCCCTCAATATTCAATTTTTCCAACAAAAAGTTCTTTGGGGCGATTTTTACTTGTGAAGCAACTTGATATTAGACTGTTGACGTTTTAAGTCGTAACTACAAATAACCGATGTAATTTTTTTCTTAATGCTTGCTGTGAAATTCGTCGGATAAGTGAACAGGGTGTGCTCCCTAAGCGGTCTGCAGATACCGGTAATACTACGCGGTCATATTTTCGACACTATCGCACAGAATTTTTGTTGAACTTAACTGCTGTCTTCCAAACCTTCGAAAAACTCTGTGAGTCTAACAATTTTGCTGTTATGTAATTTTAAAGGATTAGTCTTCGACGTTTATCTGAATCGAAAGTTAATAGGCCATTTCTGAGCTCCCTTGTGCCTCTGTTCAAAGCGAGTCTAACTGCGAAACCATTCTTATGAAAATGACTTTGATTTGCACGAAAATGAAAACTGCATGCAGAAACTCATTTTCATAACAATGGTTTCGCACGCAGACTTTTTTCGAAACAGAGGTACAAGAGAAACTCGGAAATGGCCTATTGGTAGCGTATAGTTGCGACTTATTTACATATCACATGTAGGCTAGCTTATATATCGTGAAACAGAGAATTAACTCTGAAGTGTAAATTTAAGTGCTATCATTGTTGTTGTGTTTTTAGTAATCAACCGAGGGAATTATATTGATCAACGTTGGAGAAGTTGTCTCAGTTCATCATTCTTCCTCTGACTTGCACTACGGACACTTACTCTTCCTTAAAATCTGACTGATCGCACGTATACCCTGCGGGCATCTCATCTGCTTATCTGTTGAACCCCGGTTGTACATTTCACGTTTCTGGGCCAGTCACAGACTTTATTAACAGGACTGAAATATAGTCCCTCGGGACAATGTTTCCAATACGTTCTGCCAAAAGCGCAGTGGTAGAAGCTGTTACAGTCTTTCGGATCAGGATAATATCCCGTTGGTTTTTCTTTGCAGAATGTCGTGTCCCCTCTGAAAACAAAATAGATTGTGACCATGCTTTATGTCTAATTTCTACAAATTTAAGAAACACACGCTAGCTTTCCTGACTGACTAAAAGCTGATCTCCTTAAGGACGGTGCCTACTTTTGTCAGTGCGCACACATTCTGCACATCACGTAAGACCACGCCACGCGCCACGCACCACGCGGCCGCTCGCGCGCTACGGTTAACAGTGAAGCAATCAACTAGGAAATTATAATTTTTTAACTATATGTTTGGGCGTCGGAAGTAGGCAATACTGCCGATACACCAAATCCGTCCTTGGGTATTACCCCTTTAAAGGAAATTTGGGAGTCCCCAAGGGCCAAAGAAAATTTAACCTCGGCGCGGTTTGAATACACGACCCCCGGATTAGATCTTAATTTTGTTTTGCTTGTCGTTGCACATAATATGGACATGTGGTTTGCTTCATATTAGGCTAAGCATTGTTTGCCCGTTTAGAAAACTGAGTCAGTTTAAGTTTTACAAACATGATCTGAACAGCAAATGCAAAAATTTTAAATAAAAAATAGTTGATAAAAGCTCAGCTAAACAATCGGACTTGCTAATCTAGCAACATGTTGTACTAATTTAGAAAGGCGCATGGGGTTTATAAAGCTTTTTCTGTTTTACAGCTGGCTTAATACCAGGCTTACCTCTCAGGGGGCTTGGGAGGAGGGAGCTGTCGAAGAAGAAGCGGGACGTGTGCTGCTCGGACTTCCACCCGGTGTTGAGAAAGGGACAGGGCTTGTTGTGGGGGCGTTACTGCCACCTGATGATGGGCTCCCTCCTGAGGTAGGGCCTGGGTTGTTGGTGGAAAAGTGTGCTCCCTGGATGGGAGTTCGTGCTACCCTGGATGGAGTGCTGCTGCCTGGCTGGGTGATGTTGTTCTGGCCTCCCTTGCGTTGATGGCTCGCAGCTGGTGGTTGTCTGGGCAACCCCCATGCGTTGAGGCTTGGGAGGCCTGGCGCACATGGTTCGGGCCACATAGCTGTTAAAAGCTTATCGTTTTGAAATTTGAAATCAAATGCAAAAAATAGATTGTAAAAAAAAGAAAGAAAAGATATATAAAAGAAACCCCTCTCCCAATAAGCTTAGAAGTTGAACCCCATCGATAACAGCGTTTTCCGTTAAAAACCTAAGTGTCGTCAGGTTGGTTTTGAAAACAGGAGCTTCCAAACTCTGAGAGCATAAGATTTGTTTTCACGGTCTTTTTTCTCCATTTTCTGGTACTAAAAGCCACTTGATGCAAAAGTGTGCAAACTGCCGTTCCAACATTCGCAAATAAACACTCTTAACGCCTGGCTCGCTGTTTCCTCCTCCACGGAGAAAACAAGATAAGGATATTGGAAATTGATGTTGATATTTTTTGGGGTGATGCCGGGCGGAGTCCTTCAGTGGACTCTGTCACATCAGTGTCAGACCTTGTGTTGTTCTGTTATTTCCCGGCATAGTGAATTCGAAACCCAAAAATCGAACTTCAATTTCAAGCTGCAACCTCAATCGAAACTCAATTCCCCGAACTCAAATTCATGGAAAATTTGAGTTCCTGAATTGAATTCGAACAATCGACACAAAAATCGCAACTCCACCCGAAAAAAAACAAATTCCATTCGAGAACCAAACCGAACGTTCGAATTTTCGAAAACTCGTGATTTGTGTTTTAAAAACAGGCCATTGGAAAAATCCACATACCAGGGGGATCTTGGAAAGCTCGGAATACTTGAAAGCCCCGGGGAGTATGGATATGGACGTACGTGTTTTCGGTAAACCGACGAAATGCGCGCAGGAAATGGCTTCAGGATTGCGCTGTGGATTGTATAATCTCTCAAATGCGTAGTTAAAAGGTTACGGGGAATAGCCACCTTTGACTTCACCAAGGATGGGCGATTTTCAAGCGGTCTTTAAACGAAAAATAGGCGTGAGAGGCCGCGCATTCCGAAATTGGGCAAAACGAGCGAGGACAATTAGGTCACCTTCAATGTGAACTGGTGATAATGGGGTGACAAGACTGCGCGGACTCCCATCCACGTGTAATACATGTAGCCAGTTAGACCTTGAGGCAATGGGGGAATCTTTGAGGGAGAATCATGTATATCGTTTATAGTAAGATATTTTTCCGCATAATCATCCATCTACTGTATGCCGTTGCCTGTGTCACGGTTAGTAATTTGCTTGAATTTTTGCATAAAAGTAACCCTTCGAGTTGTCGTGCTGCATTGAAGTTAGCTTAATGGAAAGGGTACTAACAATTTGGGAATACGCCCGCGGGAATAATGATAGCTTTGTTCTGTTCTGTTCTCTTAACTGCCGTGGACAGTTTATAAATGGGGTTTCTGTTATTGAATAAATAGTAAAAAAGCACAAGAAAAACCTGCTTTGATGGGATTGCTTTGGGCTTGCTTTGTATAGGTTTACCAGAGCCAATCGAACGCAATCCATTTAATTGTGTTCGATTGAGTTGAACTCAATCCGAACACAATCTAATGGATTGAGTTCGATTGGTTCGATTTGTTGATCAGTTCGATTGGTTCGGAAATCGAACTCACACAAAGTTTCGGTGTTCGATTTGGTTCGATTGCCGAATTCAATCGAACCCAATCCATGGATTGAGTTCGATTGAGTTCGATTTACTATGCCGGGGTTATTGATTAACGTGTCATTGGAGGCCCTGATTTTGTGAATGGTTACCGAGCTGCACTCCGTATTGAGTGGTGCAGGGCTTGAGTCCTGGCATTGTGATTTGTTCTTGTGCAGGTCACTTACCCTCACTGTGCTTCTATCAATCCAGGTGTTACAAATAGATACCAGTGGATTTATTGCTGAAGGGTAACCAGGTGATTGACTCGAATCAAACCAAGCGGAGGAATGCTCCTAATCGCTTAATGTTACTGTACTGGCCGTTTGGCCTGACGCAAAACTTATTGACTGCTAGCTTAACAGCATTGTCTCTGTCACTCACGTTGCTCAGATTTTCCTGCCTGTCCGTAGCATTTGAGGCTCTCTGGATTACTGTCTGCAACAAAAGTAAAGGTAAAAATATTGAGTGTTAACAAGGAATAATACATGAAGCAGGTCAAGGTTTTAAACTAACTGACGTAGCCGTCACCGCGGACGTCAGAGCAAGTTCTCTTTTCATGCGTACTCAGTACGGAGGTCAAATTAACCTTTATCAGTCATTTATAAGTCGAATAAAACATTGAGGTCAGGAACCAGGGGTTCCACTTGGCCTCTCAGGCAATTGCAAAACAACAGTTTTCCATTCGTCAGTGAGCAATTTTATGTACCTATGCACGTTATACGCTAGAGCCCACATATATCAGCACCTCAGTAGATCGAAAAGCACTTTTCATTGTAACTGTTCTTTTTTTGTATGCATGACAATTGTATAGTGGGCATGAAAAATGTACGTGAGGCAAAGATCGTGTTCGATATATCAATATTCTAAACATAGCTACGAGGCTTTCAAGACAAACTTCTATATTTGGGCGGTCGGTGTGGTTGTTTTTTTGTTTGTATCCAAGGTTCTCTTTTGGGATAATTTGCATTGAGACAAAAAAAGAAACTTAAAGCATTTGTTAAAAACGTTTACAATATTTGGACGGCCCAAACAAAAAGCCAGAAAGTTTGTGATGGTAACACAACCAAATTGATTCTTAAAAATGAATGGACAAATTAATAGGACGAATACATGGATCAAAAATTAAATGACGTTTTAAAAGATTAAACAACGTGACATGATTACTTAATTACGAAAAATTAATGTTTTAATTTTTAAATGTATAGGTGAACCATAGGCCATCCCTGTTTTTCCTTGGGTTAATCAGTATTTCCCCAGTGCTTCCATTTTTCCTTTTAATGTCTTGCCCTTTCTTTTACAGGCATTAGCCAGTTACAATTGTTAGCGCTCTAATGATGGTGGTTTGAGATTTTCACTAAAACTTAGGGGACGGAGGCCATTACATGCACAATTAGCCTCTGCCATGTTCACTTTCACCAACCACTACCTGCGTTGATTAATACCACATTTTTTAAGCCAGACCATTTCAATCCGTGATACCTAGTTCTCGAAAAAGTAATAAACATTTCTATTTTTCTAGAAGCATCTAATGCATTCTTAATTCCACGACCATTACTTCCACTCCACAAATTCCATAGCAGTAGTTGAGCTTCGGCTTACCAGAACTCATATTGTAACAAAGATTAAAACTTTTCTCCATTGGGATAATTTTTTTCGAAAGAGTTAGCATACCTGTTTGAACCCGGTGTACTGTATATCCGTGGGAATGTTCTCGTCATTCTTTATCCCCGGTAGGTGGCCTCC
>JAHPZR010027745.1:0-13522 GCA_019787425.1 Platygyra sinensis
CGAACTTTCAAATTCGCAAAAACAAGCAATTATAACGCTAATTGACAAGAAAGGAAAAGACAAAAGAATGATCAAGAACTGGCGACCGATATCGCTAATTAATGTGGATACAAAAATAATCTCTAAAGTATTAGCAAAACGTTTAGAAAAAGTTTTACCTTCTATAATCCATGCTAATCAGAATGCTTTTGTCAAAGGCAGATCTATTTTTGATGCAATCAGAACAATTGATGATATGGTTGACTATACTGAACGGAATAATTTGTCTGGTTTTTTGATAGCAATAGACTTTGAGAAAGCCTTCGATACACTAAATTTTAATTTCTCAATCAGAACATTGCATAAATTCAATTTTGGCCCTTCTTTCATTCACTGGATCCGAGTTCTTTATAATAATGTATCTAGTTGCGTAATGAATAATGGATTCACCACTGCATCATTTTCCTTGAGTAGAGGGGTTCGGCAAGGAGATCCACTCTCTCCATATTTGTTTATTATTGCCCTTGAGATCTTGGCAGAACGGATAAGAAGTGATAGCAATATCCATGGTTTTCGAATTGGGGAAGAAACAGTCAAGTTGTCCTTATTTGCGGACGATATGATGTGTTTTCTAAGAGACGGAGATTCGTATACAACACTATGTCAGGTACTTGAGTGTTTCGGTGACTTCTCTGGTTTGAAGGTTAATCATGAGAAGACAGAAATGCTAGCCCTTGGTAATAACACTACACAGGTTTTAGCTTTTGCAAAGCACAAGGTTTGTGAAACCATCAAAATCCTCGGAGTGTATTTTGGTTACAACTTAAAGCAAAGACATGATTTGAATTTTACCCAAACATTGAAGGCTATAAAGAAATCAATAAACATGTGGAAATGGAGAAACCTGTCTTTAATAGGAAGAATCCAAATCGTCAAGACCTTTGCTATCCCCAAACTTATGTATAGGGCCTCTGTAATAGCGATATCTAATGAGTTAGTCAAGGAAGTGAACTCGATTCTGTACGGATTTATCTGGAACGGGAAGGATAAAGTTAAACGCCAGGCCTTGATATCAGATCAAAAGAAAGGAGGATTGAAAATGCTAGATATTGATTCTATGATTAAAGCAAAGCGAGTAACCTTGCTGAAAAAATTTCTAGAGTAATTTCCCCAGAGCAACGATTTTTTCTTATGAGTATAATTAACTCAATCCCGGCTGAATGGCGTACTCTTGCTAAAACTTCCATTAATGTATCATTATTAAGTGCTCCCATTCCGAGCACTCTGACAATCAAAACAGACAATGGTAACTTTACTGCAATTTCTGATGTCTCCTCAAAACAGATTTACCAACTCTTCATTGAGAAAAAACAGATCCCGCCTACCGCTAAGCAGAAGTTACAAGATAAGTATTCAGATACAGCTGTTGATTGGGAAAAGGTTATTCCTTAGCCTTCAACGTCACATTAGAATCCAAACTTAGGGAATTTCAATATAAAATACTAAACTGTATTGTTTACACCAATGAAAAGCTATTTCGGTTCGGCTTAACTGACTCTCCATGCTGTACCTTTTGCCAAGAAGATATAGAATCTATTGAGCATTTATTTTTCTCGTGCAAAGTAACTTCTGATTTTTGGAAACACGTTTTGTCTTGGTTAAGGGGCAATGGAATCCAAATAAATACATTAAAAGAGACATTTAATTTTTGGAAAATTTTGATAATACCGAGGATTTCATTCTAATCACTCATATGCTACTATTGGGTAAATTTTATCTCTACTCCAGTAGATGTCAAAAAATTGGATTACCAAACCTTTCAGCTTTTATCGCCAGGACTAAGCGTATATATAATATTGAGCACCACATTGCGAGGGAGAACAACAAACTTTTGCAGCATTTAAAGAAATGGGAAAAGTTAATTCATTTATTTTAATAATGTTTTGTAATTACTCTGGAAATTTCTTACAGCATACGGATATAATCTCATTTTTGCTTTCTTGTAATTTTATTGTTTTTATTATTTCTGTATTTTGTAATGTAATTAATATTCTAACTGTAAGTGTACGCAAATTTGTCAGTTCTGTAATTGTATCTGTATTTGTGCTCTATAATATTTAATATCAATAATATCAATAAAAATTATTAAATAAAAAAAAATAATAATAATTTCTGGGTATAAAACTATAAAAGTTAGAGATAACAAGTTAAACCGACGTTTCGGAGTAGACATCACTCCATTATCAAGGTAAAAAATTGTTCTATGATGTTAAAATTACAGTATTAAAAACGATTGACGCTAAGAATTAACATAATAAGCACGTGCGAAAATACTTTAGCACGAATGGAATCCGATTGCACATTGAGGCTTGGCTTAAGTGTTCTTATAAATAACATTTCAAACACTAGGCAGTCAAATTTGTTTTTACATTTTTTGAGCACCTCAAAGCGTTTAAGCAGGTCCCGAGGGATCGACCCGTGTGCGTTCTTATAGTGTCTGGCAATGGCCGAGGACTGTTGTTTGCGTCCCTTTACACGATTGTGTAAATGTCCGCGTGTGTAGCCTACATAACCTTCATCACAAAGGTCACATTGAAATTTATATACAACGCACTGCTGATTTATGATCGGCGGCTTTGCCTCTTTCACTTTCAGTTCCTGCTCAATTTTTCTGCTGGTAAATACGGGCTGGATGGTTTTGTTTACTTTCAGGCTCAAATCCTTAAGTTGTTTTTTTACAAATTCTGCTGAGTTTTGGTCTTTAAATGGCACGACTACTCGAACCGTGTTATCCGTCCCTTGGGCTGGCCGTCCCGTTCATGTACTCGGCTTTTAATGTCGCGGCAAGGCAACAGTTTCTCAGTAGACAGGAACAACGTTAACAGAACAAATGTTGATACTTTTTTTCGGCGAAAATATTAGCGTGATCACTTTAATAGTCAACTGGGGTGCAAATAAAATTCGCATTCACGTGCGAAGCAAGCGAAAGAGTGACACAGATATCAGGTCTATTCAGATGGAACAAGCCATAAAAATTCAAGTGCAGTCGCCATCGATAAACACGAGCGTTAAGATTAATGTTCAACAGCTTATGTTTATTCTAGACAAATTTAGTAAAATATAGATGTACTATGACTGTACCCTACGTCTCTTTACAGATTTTACAAGCGAAAACTTCATGTGATTAGGTCCTCGGGGTTTAAGATTTGAGGGGGCACCATGGCTTTCTTCCAATCTGACCATCCTGCTATTGGGAGACGACTGTTTTCTTATAGAGACACCTTTCTTCAGTCTCGAACGATAAGGTAGACCAAGACAGGGATTCAGCTCCTAAAGCTTGGTTAGTTAACGTCTTTTTTGCTTCAAAAGGTGGCCTGTTTCACTGTTCTATGGCAAATACAACAGCCAGGCCTCGTTTTTCGTTTCAGAAGATTTGGGTTCCAGATTAGTAATCTCGCATAAGCAACTTTGTATATGATGTTCTTGTTCTGGTTTTCTAGGAAAGTTCCATTTGATTTCTCAGAATCCGCCGTAACAAAGACGAGACTGCAACGTCATAATGAAAACTGGTGGAGCATGACATAATCATTTTGTGTAAGATATTGACTTTTTATGGGGACGCTATCATCAGGCAAAGAACACGAAATGACAGTGATTATAATGGAGATACATGATGTGCAGATTGTTCTGGCAAAGAACGATCCTTAGTTGGGTCGTTTAAGTAAATGTGAAAATCAGAAAATTGCTTTTGGCATTCGCCTTTGTTTTGTAAAGCGCCAGTTTAATTTTTACGGCTAATAAGCGGAAGCGCCAGTACACTTTTGAATTTTAAATTTATTAACTGCCGTGTTGAGATTTTTGATCATGGTGGGGGAAATACCTGGGAAAATGTAAAACATAAACTGAACTGTGATCTATGCTGTCTACACTTCTTTAACTGTATCATAAAGACTGTCATACAATGTATATGTAAAGCTGAAAACGGAGCGATCACTTGGGTTGATCACGGACAGTTTGGCTTCAAAACGCTAACACTTGAACGAGAGCGCGTGACTGAAGCAGTGTAAATTTAAATCAAATAAGACATCATTGACCCATATGTGCTTGCGTTTGGGAAGATTACTGATCTGCAACTGATAAGTGTGTTCCCAGTAATATATAGGGTACAATAATATAGAGTTAGTATTGCTTCGTCTTATCTAAACTGTCATCTTTTCTCACTTACATCATACGCCTCATTACAATGAAAACCTCAAGTTTAATTTAAAAATCATATCAAAGATCAGATAAGAGAAGAAAACTTACAAACTGGTCTAATTATAGTTTTCTCCAGCTTCCTACTTGGTGTATAAAGAGTGGTCTCTCAGTTTCCAATCTACTGAATACACGGTGCAATGACGCACACAGGAGTTTACAGTTAAGCTTAACAAGAGCCACTGACAATTCAGTTCTTATTGTCAGTAATTTATCAAATATCTTTGTGGTATGATAAAGAAACAACTCAATTAAAGTTACTCTAATTAAGATGAGATAGATTTCGCTCATTCCCTGGTCGTTCATTACTATGCCATGTGATCGACTCATCCTAGTATGTTTCGTATGCGATTTCCGTAGTTTCGTTTATTCCACGGATAGTTATACTTAGCTAAGAGCTTGTTTTCCATCCTTTCAGTATTCATCTTTTTGCGAACCCTTGTCGTGTTAACGCGAACCCACAGCTCATGCCCTTTGAGCATGGCGTCATTCACGAGATCTTGTTTATGAGATCCGTTTCGCAAGTAATCGCGGATTCTGCCTCCTAATGTTTGGCCCTGCATGTGCTACCAAGGTAAAGGGGTTTGATCTTGGTTTCACCGGGCAGTTGTCTTCTAGCTCCCCATTCATAAATTCCACAGTGTCGGGCCAGATGTGGGAAAGCTTTTCTCATGCTTGACGACACGAAACCAACTTGATTTGGTCCCCGTCGTTGAAGCTTTTTGCTGAAGGTAGAGCATGGTGGGACCATGGCCCTTGTCCATTTGGACCAACCTTTCTTTACTTGGAAGAGAATTTCTTTCGCATCGAGGTTTTCTTTCTCGTCGAGGTTTAGCCATGATTCAGCAACTCTAAGATTTACCTTGGTTAGTTTGGCAAGGAGTTTGGCTGTTACTGCTTCAATGGTATGATACTAACCAATGAGACATCGCAATTCTTACCATGTGACTGCTTGCTTTTAGCTACTTAAAACTGCCTTCGTTTCTTCTTCCGGTTTTCTTAGAAATGGCTCCACAATACACTACAAACTTCGTTGAGAGCGACGGAGGCAGGGGTGTTTTGCAGAACGCCGAATGCTCTGTTTGCTTGCGGATAGTTACACAAAAGGCATGTTTGTTTGCGGGGTTTTTTTTTTTGGAAAGCTAAGGGATAAATACTAATACTGAAATACTAATGATGCTCTTTCAACCCAATAAAATCTAACCGCAAGGAAACACGAGAGAAACTAACTGCAAACAAATATTGTATTCGAAGTTTGGCAAGACAAGGAAAGACAACGCTTTTTTGTACTGTAATTTACAGGAATATATCAATTATTATTATTCAACTTTCATACACTGTACGTATTCCGATTCTCTGGTTGGTTGATTTCTGTCACGTGACACTGGGTTGTGACGAAACAACCTCCTTGACGTCATTATCATGGTGTAATAGCCGTGGTGTAAATTCTATACACCACTGTCATTACACCATGGCTTCGGCTGACTCAAAGTTTGACGATTTTTGTTTGCAGTGTATTCAATTTGAATAATAAAAATGTTAACGCACTCATTGCTCGTGAATTATCGGGATTTACCTGCACTCGTTCACTAACAATGAACTCGAAATTTTTAATACCGCACTCGGCGGCCTCGTGCGGTATTGAAATTTCTCGTTCATTGTTAGTGAACGAGTGCAGGTAAATCCCGATAATTCATGAGCAATGAGTGCGTTAACCTGTAATTATATGACTGAAAAAAATTACTTCATCGCGATATGCTGAGGCAACAACAACAACAACAATTTATTTATTTACCCCATAAACTTACTTACATGCAAATAAATTATTCAAATAGATAGAGATAGATATAGGGGGTCTGGCTGCCTGAAATAACTAGGAAGTTAAAAGGGGCAGGCAGCCAGTATCACAATGAGCAAGCCAATTTATTTCTGATACACTTCAGTGTAAATTAAAGCGCGTGGGTTAGAAATTTTTTCCATGATATAATAAACGTCTAAAGACTCGTGCAATTTTAAGAGAATTCTCAAATGGCACGAATAGTGAATGAATGTGAATAGTGAATGCACTCGCATTCAAACGATCACCTACCCTAATTAAAAATACGCATGCATAGAAGCTGGTCACCCAAAACAACTATAGAGCTTCGAAGGGAAGCAAAGTCGATCAGCAATGCGTTCAAGCATTTTTTGTTTGGAGTTTTGAAAATTAGAATGAATGAAACTCCTGCTTTTCATCTGGATGCCTACTCAACTCTCCACAGAAAAACACTGACTCACAGTTTGCCATTCGCCTGGTGTGTGATTTCTTTCATGACATTTTTTAATACTACAGCGTTGACCGAGATTTTCAAGGGCGAAAGCTGTGTCTCTTATCTTGGCAGAGGTTTCCTCAAGTTCTTTTCTCTTAGCGTTTGCTTCCTCACGTTTAGACTTTCACCTTGGCTAAGTAATTTACGCCTGCTTGTCGTAGAAGAAACGTCGCTCGTTTTCGATACTCGTCCGCATTTAATATCGTTTGAGCCCGATGTGGAGATATTTTCCGAGCAGGAGAGTTCAAATTTGATTCGGGGCTTTGCTTGTAACTGCTGTGTTGAAGATGTTTGATGCTTTATTAATTAATGCTATTTACTCTCAGGCGTTCTTAGCCCAAAAATCATGTTCAAGACTGGTCTTTTGTGGCCTTCAGAGTCGATTCAGAGAGACTGAAATGAAGATCTTCTTCTGCCGGATACCGCGCAGACATTGTTGCGGTGAACACTTTTTTCCTGAATTCTCCTACATATTGTAAAAGATCATTGTCGATATCCGACAGAAATCCCTCTATTGAGTTTTTATCATTCATTCTGATTTTCAAGAAAGACAAACTGCCCGTACGCGTTGCTGACTTTGCTTCCCTTCGAAGCTCTATAGTTGTTTTGGGTGACCAGCTTCTATGCATGCGTATTTTTAATTAGGGTAGGTGATCGTTTGAATGCGAGTGCATTCACTATTCACATTCATTCACTATTCGTGCCATTTGAGAATTCTCTTAAAATTGCACGAGTCTTTAGACGTTTATTATATCATGGAAAAAATTTCTAACCCACGCGCTTTAATTTACACTGAAGTGTATCAGAAATAAATTGGCTTGCTCATTGTGATACTGGCTGCCTGCCCCTTTTAACTTCCTAGTTATTTCAGGCAGCCAGACCCCCTATATCTATCTCTATCTATTTGAATAATTTATTTGCATGTAAGTAAGTTTATGGGGTAAATAAATAAATTGTTGTTGTTGTTGTTGCCTCAGCATATCGCGATGAAGTAATTTTTTTCAGTCATATAATTACAGGTTAACGCACTCATTGCTCATGAATTATCGGGATTTACCTGCACTCGTTCACTAACAATGAACGAGAAATTTCAATACCGCACGAGGCCGCCGAGTGCGGTATTAAAAATTTCGAGTTCATTGTTAGTGAACGAGTGCAGGTAAATCCCGATAATTCACGAGCAATGAGTGCGTTAACATTTTTATTATTCAAATTGAATACACTGCAAACAAAAATCGTCAAACTTTGAGTCAGCCGAAGCCATGGTGTAATGACAGTGGTGTATAGAATTTACACCACGGCTATTACACCATGATAATGACGTCAAGGAGGTTGTTTCGTCACAACCCAGTGTCACGTGACAGAAATCAACCAACCAGAGAATCGGAATACGTACAGTGTATGAAAGTTGAATAATAATAATTGATATATTCCTGTAAATTACAGTACAAAAAAGCGTTGTCTTTCCTTGTCTTGCCAAACTTCGAATACAATATTTGTTTGCAGTTAGTTTCTCTCGTGTTTCCTTGCGGTTAGATTTTATTGGGTTGAAAGAGCATCATTAGTATTTCAGTATTAGTATTTATCCCTTAGCTTTCCAAAAAAAAAAACCCCGCAAACAAACATGCCTTTTGTGTAACTATCCGCAAGCAAACAGAGCATTCGGCGTTCTGCAAAACACCCCTGCCTCCGTCGCTCTCAACGAAGTTTGTAGTGTATTGTGGAGCCATTTCTAAGAAAACCGGAAGAAGAAACGAAGGCAGTTTTAAGTAGCTAAAAGCAAGCAGTCACATGGTAAGAATTGCGATGTCTCATTGGTTAGTATCATACCATTGAAGCAGTAACAGCCAAACTCCTTGCCAAACTAACCAAGGTAAATCTTAGAGTTGCTGAATCATGGCTAAACCTCGACGAGAAAGAAAACCTCGATGCGAAAGAAATTCTCTTCCAAGTAAAGAAAGGTTGGTCCAAATGGACAAGGGCCATGGTCCCACCATGCTCTACCTTCAGCAAAAAGCTTCAACGACGGGGACCAAATCAAGTTGGTTTCGTGTCGTCAAGCATGAGAAAAGCTTTCCCACATCTGGCCCGACACTGTGGAATTTATGAATGGGGAGCTAGAAGACAACTGCCCGGTGAAACCAAGATCAAACCCCTTTACCTTGGTAGCACATGCAGGGCCAAACATTAGGAGGCAGAATCCGCGATTACTTGCGAAACGGATCTCATAAACAAGATCTCGTGAATGACGCCATGCTCAAAGGGCATGAGCTGTGGGTTCGCGTTAACACGACAAGGGTTCGCAAAAAGATGAATACTGAAAGGATGGAAAACAAGCTCTTAGCTAAGTATAACTATCCGTGGAATAAACGAAACTACGGAAATCGCATACGAAACATACTAGGATGAGTCGATCACATGGCATAGTAATGAACGACCAGGGAATGAGCGAAATCTATCTCATCTTAATTAGAGTAACTTTAATTGAGTTGTTTCTTTATCATACCACAAAGATATTTGATAAATTACTGACAATAAGAACTGAATTGTCAGTGGCTCTTGTTAAGCTTAACTGTAAACTCCTGTGTGCGTCATTGCACCGTGTATTCAGTAGATTGGAAACTGAGAGACCACTCTTTATACACCAAGTAGGAAGCTGGAGAAAACTATAATTAGACCAGTTTGTAAGTTTTCTTCTCTTATCTGATCTTTGATATGATTTTTAAATTAAACTTGAGGTTTTCATTGTAATGAGGCGTATGATGTAAGTGAGAAAAGATGACAGTTTAGATAAGACGAAGCAATACTAACTCTATATTATTGTACCCTATATATTACTGGGAACACACTTATCAGTTGCAGATCAGTAATCTTCCCAAACGCAAGCACATATGGGTCAATGATGTCTTATTTGATTTAAATTTACACTGCTTCAGTCACGCGCTCTCGTTCAAGTGTTAGCGTTTTGAAGCCAAACTGTCCGTGATCAACCCAAGTGATCGCTCCGTTTTCAGCTTTACATATACATTGTATGACAGTCTTTATGATACAGTTAAAGAAGTGTAGACAGCATAGATCACAGTTCAGTTTATGTTTTACATTTTCCCAGGTATTTCCCCCACCATGATCAAAAATCTCAACACGGCAGTTAATAAATTTAAAATTCAAAAGTGTACTGGCGCTTCCGCTTATTAGCCGTAAAAATTAAACTGGCGCTTTACAAAACAAAGGCGAATGCCAAAAGCAATTTTCTGATTTTCACATTTACTTAAACGACCCAACTAAGGATCGTTCTTTGCCAGAACAATCTGCACATCATGTATCTCCATTATAATCACTGTCATTTCGTGTTCTTTGCCTGATGATAGCGTCCCCATAAAAAGTCAATATCTTACACAAAATGATTATGTCATGCTCCACCAGTTTTCATTATGACGTTGCAGTCTCGTCTTTGTTACGGCGGATTCTGAGAAATCAAATGGAACTTTCCTAGAAAACCAGAACAAGAACATCATATACAAAGTTGCTTATGCGAGATTACTAATCTGGAACCCAAATCTTCTGAAACGAAAAACGAGGCCTGGCTGTTGTATTTGCCATAGAACAGTGAAACAGGCCACCTTTTGAAGCAAAAAAGACGTTAACTAACCAAGCTTTAGGAGCTGAATCCCTGTCTTGGTCTACCTTATCGTTCGAGACTGAAGAAAGGTGTCTCTATAAGAAAACAGTCGTCTCCCAATAGCAGGATGGTCAGATTGGAAGAAAGCCATGGTGCCCCCTCAAATCTTAAACCCCGAGGACCTAATCACATGAAGTTTTCGCTTGTAAAATCTGTAAAGAGACGTAGGGTACAGTCATAGTACATCTATATTTTACTAAATTTGTCTAGAATAAACATAAGCTGTTGAACATTAATCTTAACGCTCGTGTTTATCGATGGCGACTGCACTTGAATTTTTATGGCTTGTTCCATCTGAATAGACCTGATATCTGTGTCACTCTTTCGCTTGCTTCGCACGTGAATGCGAATTTTATTTGCACCCCAGTTGACTATTAAAGTGATCACGCTAATATTTTCGCCGAAAAAAAGTATCAACATTTGTTCTGTTAACGTTGTTCCTGTCTACTGAGAAACTGTTGCCTTGCCGCGACATTAAAAGCCGAGTACATGAACGGGACGGCCAGCCCAAGGGACGGATAACACGGTTCGAGTAGTCGTGCCATTTAAAGACCAAAACTCAGCAGAATTTGTAAAAAAACAACTTAAGGATTTGAGCCTGAAAGTAAACAAAACCATCCAGCCCGTATTTACCAGCAGAAAAATTGAGCAGGAACTGAAAGTGAAAGAGGCAAAGCCGCCGATCATAAATCAGCAGTGCGTTGTATATAAATTTCAATGTGACCTTTGTGATGAAGGTTATGTAGGCTACACACGCGGACATTTACACAATCGTGTAAAGGGACGCAAACAACAGTCCTCGGCCATTGCCAGACACTATAAGAACGCACACGGGTCGATCCCTCGGGACCTGCTTAAACGCTTTGAGGTGCTCAAAAAATGTAAAAACAAATTTGACTGCCTAGTGTTTGAAATGTTATTTATAAGAACACTTAAGCCAAGCCTCAATGTGCAATCGGATTCCATTCGTGCTAAAGTATTTTCGCACGTGCTTATTATGTTAATTCTTAGCGTCAATCGTTTTTAATACTGTAATTTTAACATCATAGAACAATTTTTTACCTTGATAATGGAGTGATGTCTACTCCGAAACGTCGGTTTAACTTGTTATCTCTAACTTTTATAGTTTTATACCCAGAAATTATTATTATTTTTTTTTATTTAATAATTTTTATTGATATTATTGATATTAAATATTATAGAGCACAAATACAGATACAATTACAGAACTGACAAATTTGCGTACACTTACAGTTAGAATATTAATTACATTACAAAATACAGAAATAATAAAAACAATAAAATTACAAGAAAGCAAAAATGAGATTATATCCGTATGCTGTAAGAAATTTCCAGAGTAATTACAAAACATTATTAAAATAAATGAATTAACTTTTCCCATTTCTTTAAATGCTGCAAAAGTTTGTTGTTCTCCCTCGCAATGTGGTGCTCAATATTATATATACGCTTAGTCCTGGCGATAAAAGCTGAAAGGTTTGGTAATCCAATTTTTTGACATCTACTGGAGTAGAGATAAAATTTACCCAATAGTAGCATATGAGTGATTAGAATGAAATCCTCGGTATTATCAAAATTTTCCAAAAATTAAATGTCTCTTTTAATGTATTTATTTGGATTCCATTGCCCCTTAACCAAGACAAAACGTGTTTCCAAAAATCAGAAGTTACTTTGCACGAGAAAAATAAATGCTCAATAGATTCTATATCTTCTTGGCAAAAGGTACAGCATGGAGAGTCAGTTAAGCCGAACCGAAATAGCTTTTCATTGGTGTAAACAATACAGTTTAGTATTTTATATTGAAATTCCCTAAGTTTGGATTCTAATGTGACGTTGAAGGCTAAGGAATAACCTTTTCCCAATCAACAGCTGTATCTGAATACTTATCTTGTAACTTCTGCTTAGCGGTAGGCGGGATCTGTTTTTTCTCAATGAAGAGTTGGTAAATCTGTTTTGAGGAGACATCAGAAATTGCAGTAAAGTTACCATTGTCTGTTTTGATTGTCAGAGTGCTCGGAATGGGAGCACTTAATAATGATACATTAATGGAAGTTTTAGCAAGAGTACGCCATTCAGCCGGGATTGAGTTAATTATACTCATAAGAAAAAATCGTTGCTCTGGGGAAATTACTCTAGAAATTTTTTCAGCAAGGTTACTCGCTTTGCTTTAATCATAGAATCAATATCTAGCATTTTCAATCCTCCTTTCTTTTGATCTGATATCAAGGCCTGGCGTTTAACTTTATCCTTCCCGTTCCAGATAAATCCGTACAGAATCGAGTTCACTTCCTTGACTAACTCATTAGATATCGCTATTACAGAGGCCCTATACATAAGTTTGGGGATAGCAAAGGTCTTGACGATTTGGATTCTTCCTATTAAAGACAGGTTTCTCCATTTCCACATGTTTATTGATTTCTTTATAGCCTTCAATGTTTGGGTAAAATTCAAATCATGTCTTTGCTTTAAGTTGTAACCAAAATACACTCCGAGGATTTTGATGGTTTCACAAACCTTGTGCTTTGCAAAAGCTAAAACCTGTGTAGTGTTATTACCAAGGGCTAGCATTTCTGTCTTCTCATGATTAACCTTCAAACCAGAGAAGTCACCGAAACACTCAAGTACCTGACATAGTGTTGTATACGAATCTCCGTCTCTTAGAAAACACATCATATCGTCCGCAAATAAGGACAACTTGACTGTTTCTTCCCCAATTCGAAAACCATGGATATTGCTATCACTTCTTATCCGTTCTGCCAAGATCTCAAGGGCAATAATAAACAAATATGGAGAGAGTGGATCTCCTTGCCGAACCCCTCTACTCAAGGAAAATGATGCAGTGGTGAATCCATTATTCATTACGCAACTAGATACATTATTATAAAGAACTCGGATCCAGTGAATGAAAGAAGGGCCAAAATTGAATTTATGCAATGTTCTGATTGAGAAATTAAAATTTAGTGTATCGAAGGCTTTCTCAAAGTCTATTGCTATCAAAAAACCAGACAAATTATTCCGTTCAGTATAGTCAACCATATCATCAATTGTTCTGATTGCATCAAAAATAGATCTGCCTTTGACAAAAGCATTCTGATTAGCATGGATTATAGAAGGTAAAACTTTTTCTAAACGTTTTGCTAATACTTTAGAGATTATTTTTGTATCCACATTAATTAGCGATATCGGTCGCCAGTTCTTGATCATTCTTTTGTCTTTTCCTTTCTTGTCAATTAGCGTTATAATTGCTTGTTTTTGCGAATTTGAAAGTTCGCCAAATTCATAA
>JAHPZR010027749.1:0-10021 GCA_019787425.1 Platygyra sinensis
AGTTACTCAAAAGGGATCCCATGACCCTTATGACATACTTTTGTTACAAGGAGTAGGATGTGCAGTGGAATCCCGAATTCTCAAAGCTAAAGTTTTTCGAACCTCTCGAGAACTTGAGCCAAAAGTCATTTTGTCTCCACAATCAATTGTTGTAATAATTTAATATACCCACATGTTCTCAAACTATCCTATTTTTCTCAACAATTTTTATGTGCTTGGGAGGTTAGGTGGGATGGATAGTTATTTTGTTATTAAGTTAAGACTAGAAAAGCTTTTAAGTTACAGTGTAATTTTCATTTCAGTTTTAATTTTGAATTTATTGCCTACATCCGACTTAAGATATAAATTTTTAACTCTAGAGTATTAATTACTCAATTATTGAGGAATGGGCTTGGCTTTATTACCTTATTCATTTCAATGTTTATTTCTTTTCAGGCACTGTTTCAGATGGAGAGTTCTGCTCTTTGAGAACCCAGGAGGAAACGAGGGCTCTACATGTCTGGCAATTGATTCATGATGCCAAGGAAAGTGTAAAGAAGAAGAGCAAAGCAACATTGCTGGAAATGTTAATTTTGACACATTGTAAGCATTTGCTGGGTATAAAAATGGGTTTTTTATGTTAATGATGAACAAAGAACACAGACTTTTATGTTCAATTTGTTACCTATACGATCGTATGCGACTGCTCTCGTGTGGCTTTGAAAGCTCAGTTGAGAGAGCAGTCTGCACCGGTATCGCAGAGGTCGTGGGTTCGAATCCCGCTCAGAGCCTGAATTTTTTTCAGGTCTCTGTTCTAGTAGTGTTGCGGCCGCACTTGCATTAATGGCCGCTAGCACTCAATTGCTACTATGGACAAATTAATTAATTTCACTCTTAAACTTCTTTCAATTCAGTAGGTGCTGATGGTACACCGCAAACTGTGAGCAACCACCCTGCTATTCCTGGCAATGTCATCATCCAACTGCACAACTTGAGGTACACTCAAGGGATGACATTGGAGGATGCCATCACCTTCATACGCGGAAGTCTTGTCCCGGATGGCTATCAACCATACCCATTCAGGAAGGACACCCAAGAAACCATGCTGGATAAACTGCGCTCCATAGTGGCTACCTTTGTTTACCGGCATGCCATCCAGGAGTTGAAACAAGAAGGTGTTGACTTCACACAGCATCTTTACGTCCCTGAAGTGGACCCCACTACTGAGGAGGAGCGACACGATCGGGGTGATCATAACCACATTTATAAGCGTATGGCGCAGCAGTGCGAAATGGTGGTTATACAGTGTTGAACTATGAAGCTTTTGACGATGTCTTGAAAGATCCCAGTAGTGGTCTTACCCACACAGCTCTCACTGGCAAGCGAAAGCAGAGCTTGAAAGATGCTGAGAGGCTTCTGTCATACCATGTGGTACATTCCTTGGAAAGACATGGTCATGTCAGAGAGGCTGAATATGTGAAAGTACTTGTAAAGTGGCATGAAGCATCAGATGGGCGTGGCTTGTCCCAGCTTACCAGATGCAAGTACAATTACCAGATGCTTTCAATGATTCTTGATGAGTGGATGCCTTGGCATCGAACAAACTATGATTTCTCTACAATAGACATCAACAGGTAACTGAAAAGTGTTAAATAATGTAGCTTGACTGTCCAATTATCTAGGAGGAGCAGATTTTGCAGTCAGATGAAAAGCATACTGTAATTATTATTATTAGAGAACCAAACAGTAGGCCTAAATCAAAGTATGATTTGACTCCCTTTATTTTTGGTTCATATATAGTTAATATGTTACAGAATCAAACTCTTACCGTGCATTTTTACCTTTCTTACCTTATAGTTAATAAGCTATCCTAAATGGGGGGGGGGGGGGAGGGGTGGAGAGAGGGGAGGAGTCCTGAGCAAGCAAAACTTGGGAAATGTATGTTAAAAACAACGGAGCCAATCAATAGAAATAGAGTGAGGACAATATTTGTCTGGGTTTAATCAGTCTTGAAAGTCTTTCCTTTAGTTAGGATATACGAGTATAAAAAAAAAACATTATCCACTCACTGAAATAAATGTGTACTTATATTTGAACCAATTTGCAGGCCTGTTGAAAACATTTGTGGCTTTTCACGTGAGACTGTAATTGAAGTCACAACCAACATCGAGAGCCAGGAACAGAGAAGGTTACAGAACAATGTTATTGGATATCCTGAGCACCCTCGTGCTGGAGTTACTGATGACTTGGAGACCTTTTATGCCATCACTCACAGAGACATTGGAAATGTATTTGTCCTAAAGCAGTTCAAAGAGTACTGGCCAAAGGGAGTGAGGTAACTGTACATAATTACATGTAGGCATATAAACTACATGTAGGTTACATGAAAGCCAGCCAGTCCAGGCAGGGTTTCAGATACATTTTCAAGGCAGGAAATCGAGAATGTACTCCAATGCCAGGTCAATTTTTCCCGCTCCCACCAAATCATTATAAATGTTCTGTTAATTTGTCTGTCTGTTCATGTAGCTGACCTTGTAGGGCTTTTGACCAGAGACTCCTTGCTTACCAGAACAAGTGGCATAAATACTATTTTCAAAAAAGCGAATTTTATAACCATGTATTGCATGTTAATTAAACTTAATGGGACTGTACAGTGTGTTAGAAGTTGAGATATTCTTGAAACAAGTTTCTTCTGATTGGTGGTATCTTTGGACAAATTCAGTTGTTTGGGATGGGATACTCCTCCTCTACATATAACCCCTGAGCATGCTGTATGGTCACCCTATTAGATTCACCCCACCCTGTAAATTACCAGGTTACCATTTTAATAATTAAGCCTATAGGTTTTTTTTTGTTTCCTGCTTTTTTGTTTTATTTAGGGAATTTAGCAAGAGAATGGATGGTGACCTTCCATTTTATTACTGGACCCTAAATGAGCGGTACTCGGAAGAAGAACTTCCCTCCTTTGATGTCTGTCCTGAAATCGATGAGAACCAGGAACTGAGGAGCCACCCTCTCCGTCTGCACAGACTGGTAATCAATCAAAGAGAAGATAGTTCAATCTTTGTTGCCGGTCGTGCACACCTGCCAGCGAGGCATAAGAAAACCATTCGGCAATCATTCCATAAGCCTGAAGATATTTTACCAAATCCAATGTAAAATATCCTATCAATAGGTGTTGTGCAAAGGAGGGAAATTTCAACCTTATTTGTGAATTTTTTTATTTCACACTTAATGACAAAATTTACTTGCCACTGCTATTTTTTAATGTAATTAATACTGGGACTACCTTTTTTTTGTTAAAATTGGTTGATTAAACCCAGACAAATATTGTCCTCACTCTATTTCTATTGATTGGCTCCGTTGTTTTTAACATACATTTCCCAAGTTTTGCTTGCTCAGGACTCCTCCCCTCTCTCCACCCCTCCCCCCCCCCCCCATTTAGGATAGCTTATTAACTATAAGGTAAGAAAGGTAAAAATGCACGGTAAGAGTTTGATTCTGTAACATATTAACTATATATGAACCAAAAATAAAGGGAGTCAAATCATACTTTGATTTAGGCCTACTGTTTGGTTCTCTAATAATAATAATTACAGTATGCTTTTCATCTGACTGCAAAATCTGCTCCTCCTAGATAATTGGACAGTCAAGCTACATTATTTAACACTTTTCAGTTACCTGTTGATGTCTATTGTAGAGAAATCATAGTTTGTTCGATGCCAAGGCATCCACTCATCAAGAATCATTGAAAGCATCTGGTAATTGTACTTGCATCTGGTAAGCTGGGACAAGCCACGCCCATCTGATGCTTCATGCCACTTTACAAGTACTTTCACATATTCAGCCTCTCTGACATGACCATGTCTTTCCAAGGAATGTACCACATGGTATGACAGAAGCCTCTCAGCATCTTTCAAGCTCTGCTTTCGCTTGCCAGTGAGAGCTGTGTGGGTAAGACCACTACTGGGATCTTTCAAGACATCGTCAAAAGCTTCATAGTTCAACACTGTATAACCACCATTTCGCACTGCTGCGCCATACGCTTATAAATGTGGTTATGATCACCCCGATCGTGTCGCTCCTCCTCAGTAGTGGGGTCCACTTCAGGGACGTAAAGATGCTGTGTGAAGTCAACACCTTCTTGTTTCAACTCCTGGATGGCATGCCGGTAAACAAAGGTAGCCACTATGGAGCGCAGTTTATCCAGCATGGTTTCTTGGGTGTCCTTCCTGAATGGGTATGGTTGATAGCCATCCGGGACAAGACTTCCGCGTATGAAGGTGATGGCATCCTCCAATGTCATCCCTTGAGTGTACCTCAAGTTGTGCAGTTGGATGATGACATTGCCAGGAATAGCAGGGTGGTTGCTCACAGTTTGCGGTGTACCATCAGCACCTACTGAATTGAAAGAAGTTTAAGAGTGAAATTAATTAATTTGTCCATAGTAGCAATTGAGTGCTAGCGGCCATTAATGCAAGTGCGGCCGCAACACTACTAGAACAGAGACCTGAAAAAAATTCAGGCTCTGAGCGGGATTCGAACCCACGACCTCTGCGATACCGGTGCAGACTGCTCTCTCAACTGAGCTTTCAAAGCCACACGAGAGCAGTCGCATACGATCGTATAGGTAACAAATTGAACATAAAAGTCTGTGTTCTTTGTTCATCATTAACATAAAAAACCCATTTTTATACCCAGCAAATGCTTACAATGTGTCAAAATTAACATTTCCAGCAATGTTGCTTTGCTCTTCTTCTTTACACTTTCCTTGGCATCATGAATCAATTGCCAGACATGTAGAGCCCTCGTTTCCTCCTGGGTTCTCAAAGAGCAGAACTCTCCATCTGAAACAGTGCCTGAAAAGAAATAAACATTGAAATGAATAAGGTAATAAAGCCAAGCCCATTCCTCAATAATTGAGTAATTAATACTCTAGAGTTAAAAATTTATATCTTAAGTCGGATGTAGGCAATAAATTCAAAATTAAAACTGAAATGAAAATTACACTGTAACTTAAAAGCTTTTCTAGTCTTAACTTAATAACAAAATAACTATCCATCCCACCTAACCTCCCAAGCACATAAAAATTGTTGAGAAAAATAGGATAGTTTGAGAACATGTGGGTATATTAAATTATTACAACAATTGATTGTGGAGACAAAATGACTTTTGGCTCAAGTTCTCGAGAGGTTCGAAAAACTTTAGCTTTGAGAATTCGGGATTCCACTGCACATCCTACTCCTTGTAACAAAAGTATGTCATAAGGGTCATGGGATCCCTTTTGAGTAACTATGATGCTTAATAAGTGTGTGATAGGCATACCTACCCACTAGTTTTAATCCCTTTTCCTTCATTTTCAACTTGATGTCTCTGCTGAAATCCCTGATATATTGGTCTCTCAGTGTCCTGTACGGTATGTACCTAACTGGAAGAGCATATGGCTTTCGGGCTCTTTTCTCATCAGACAGCATGAAAACCAGGACATGGGATGCTGAGGTTCGTTTCTTCTTGAATAGGTTCTTTAGGTAGAGCTCAATCTTGAGATCCTTAAGAGTTACTCTGGCCCTCTGAAAGATCCGATTAGTATAAGTGGTAGGATTGAGAGTAGCAAGAACTGTTTCCAGGGTGGCAAGAATTGACTGGGCTTGCTGAATGAGGGTTTGGTATTCAACAACTTCCCAATTCGCATTCTTTAGGGCTTCTTCCGATGTGTTGGTGTTGTTGAATTTTTTTCTGTAGTCTTCAATAGCAACACTGAGCCCATTCAGTAGAAATTCCTTGTCTGCATTCAATTCATCTAGCCGTCCCCGTAGAGTATCCTCCAATACATTTCTGCTTCCTGACTTCGACAAAACTTTAAACACCTGGAGCCGATTCTCATATTCTGACCTCAACTGTTGTAGTTTTCCATCACCAAGATCTACATCTCCATTCCATACTCCTTTCATCTACTGTATGGGGATGGTCTGTTAGATCCAGTCACCCCCACTAAGGGTTTTGTTTGAAACTACATGTAATATCCTCACTTATTATATCTATGATATTTTATTAAACTTGTGTGACAATAGCCCTTATGCATCAATACAGAAATTTGAAATTAGCTAATTTCACACCAAAGCTGCAAATTGAAAGTGCAACTTTATGAATTTTACTATGACTGTATTCCCAAAACAGGGAAGATGAGACTAAACACACATGCAATCAGTATAGACAATTTCTTGTAAGCAACTGGTTAATCTTGGGCACCTGATGTATTACTGAATGGCCCTTTTTGTGAATGTTAACCAACACCACTGTTGGACTTTTTTCCCAATGACACAAAAAGAAGTGATATATGTCCTGACACTGTATCATGTGCAGGAAGGAAAGATACACTGCAAAAGCTTTTTTTATCGATAATGGTCTGGCACCTGATTGTTGAAGAATATTCCTTTATTTTTTCCTGACCAAATTTTTCAGCCTTAATAATGCAATACCAAAGGAAATCTTGGGAAAGGGGACTAATTTAAATACCTTACTATTTATGCCAACTGTGCAATAGCCTAATTCCTATATAATTTTCACTGTTTCAAAACAAGACCAGGTGTATCATGGCACCATTGCTTTCATTAACCAAAAAAAATTATCATAATTTGAATACTAAATTTAACTTGCTAGTTGTTAATTTGAACTAATACTGAAGCCAAGTGAAGAGTTTGCTTATTAAGAGCATTTGCTATTGTTTCTGTTGAAAATTGTATTTTCCTTTTAAAACTGAAGTGTAGCATTTTTCGAAACTTTTCGTTAAACTTAAAAAAGGAAAGAGTGTAATTCTGTTTAAGCAACTATTGTGGACTAAATTATTTCAATAGCACCAATTTTAACAAAAAAAAGGTAGTCCCAGTATTAATTACATTAAAAAATAGCAGTGGCCAGTAAATTTTGTCATTAAGTGTGAAATAAAAAAATTCACAAATAAGGTTGAAATTTCCCTCCTTTGCACAACACCTATTGATAGGATATTTTACAGTGGATTTGGTAAAATATCTTCAGGCTTATGGAATGATTGCCGAATGGTTTTCTTATGCCTTGCTGGCAGGTGTGCACAACCGGCAACAAAGATTGAACTATCTTCTCTTTGATTGATGACCAGTCTGTGCAGACGGAGAGGGTGGCTCCTCAGTTCCTGGTCCTCATCGATTTCAGGACAGACATCAAAGGAGGGAAGTTCTTCTTCCGAGTACCATTCATTTAGGGTCCAGTAATAAAATGGAAGGTCACCATCCATTCTCTTGCTAAATTCCCTAAATAAAAGAAAAAAGCAGAAAACAAAAAAAAACCTATGGGCTTAATTATTAAAATGGTATCCTGGTAATTTACAGGGTGGGGTGAATCTAATAGGGTGACCATACAGCATGCTCAGGGGTTATATGTAGAGGAGGAGTATCCCATCCCAAACAACTGAATTTGTCCAAAGATACCACCAATCAGAAGAAAGTTGTTTCAAGAATATCTCAACTACTAGCACACTGTACAGTCCCCATTAAGTTTAATTAACATGCAATACATGGTTATAAAATTCGCTGTTTTGAAAATAGTATTTATGCCACTTGTTCTGGTAAGCAAGGAGTCTCTGGTCAAAAGCCCTACAAGGTCAGCTACATGAACAGACAAATGAACAGACAAATGAACAGAACATTTATAATGATTTGGTGGGAGTGGGAAAAATTGACCCACTGGAGTACATTCTCGATCCCCTGCCTTGAAAATGTATCTGAAACCCTGCCTGGACTGGCTGGCTTTCATGTAACCTACATGTAGTTTATATGCCTACAGGTAATTATGTACAGTTACCTCACTCCCTTTGGCCAGTACTCTTTGAACTGCTTTAGGACAAATACATTTCCAATGTCTCTGTGAGTGATGGCATAAAAGGTCTCCAAGTCATCAGTAACTCCAGCACGAGGGTGCTCAGGATATCCAATAACATTGTTCTGTAACCTTCTCTGTTCCTGGCTCTCGATGTTGGTTGTGACTTCAATTACAGTCTCACGTGAGAAGCCACAAATGTTTTCAACAGGCCTGCAAATTGGTTCAAATATAAGTACACATTTATTTCAGTGAGTGGATAATGCTTTTTTTTTTATATTTGTATATCCTAACTAAAGGAAAGAAGAACTTCCCTCCTTTGATGTCTGTCCTGAAATCGATGAGGACCAGGAACTGAGGAGCCACCCTCTCCGTCTGCACAGACTGGTCATCAATCAAAGAGAAGATAGTTCAATCTTTGTTGCCGGTTGTGCACACCTGCCAGCAAGGCATAAGAAAACCATTCGGCAATCATTCCATAAGCCTGAAGATATTTTACCAAATCCACTGTAAAATATCCTATCAATAGGTGTTGTGCAAAGGAGGGAAATTTCAACCTTATTTGTGAATTTTTTTATTTCACACTTAATGACAAAATTTACTGGCCACTGCTATTTTTTAATGTAATTAATACTGGGACTACCTTTTTTTTGTTAAAATTGGTGCTATTGAAATAATTTAGTCCACAATAGTTGCTTAAACAGAATTACACTCTTTCCTTTTTTTAAGTTTAACGAAAAGTTTCGAAAAATGCTACACTTCAGTTTTAAAAGGAAAATACAATTTTCAACAGAAACAATAGCAAATGCTCTTAATAAGCAAACTCTTCACTTGGCTTCAGTATTAGTTCAAATTAACAACTAGCAAGTTAAATTTAGTATTCAAATTATGATAATTTTTTTTGGTTAATGAAAGCAATGGTGCCATGATACACCTGGTCTTGTTTTGAAACAGTGAAAATTATATAGGAATTAGGCTATTGCACAGTTGGCATAAATAGTAAGGTATTTAAATTAGTCCCCTTTCCCAAGATTTCCTTTGGTATTGCATTATTAAGGCTGAAAAATTTGGTCAGGAAAAAATAAAGGAATATTCTTCAACAATCAGGTGCCAGACCATTATCGATAAAAAAAGCTTTTGCAGTGTATCTTTCCTTCCTGCACATGATACAGTGTCAGGACATATATCACTTCTTTTTGTGTCATTGGGAAAAAAGTCCAACAGTGGTGTTGGTTAACATTCACAAAAAGGGCCATTCAGTAATACATCAGGTGCCCAAGATTAACCAGTTGCTTACAAGAAATTGTCTATACTGATTGCATGTGTGTTTAGTCTCATCTTCCCTGTTTTGGGAATACAGTCATAGTAAAATTCATAAAGTTGCACTTTCAATTTGCAGCTTTGGTGTGAAATTAGCTAATTTCAAATTTCTGTATTGATGCATAAGGGCTATTGTCACACAAGTTTAATAAAATATCATAGATATAATAAGTGAGGATATTACATGTAGTTTCAAACAAAACCCTTAGTGGGGGTGACTGGATCTAACAGACCATCCCCAGTAGATCTTGGTGATGGAAAACTACAACAGTTGAGGTCAGAATATGAGAATCGGCTCCAGGTGTTTAAAGTTTTGTCGAAGTCAGGAAGCAGAAATGTATTGGAGGATACTCTACGGGGACGGCTAGATGAATTGAATGCAGACAAGGAATTTCTACTGAATGGGCTCAGTGTTGCTATTGAAGACTACAGAAAAAAATTCAACAACACCAACACATCGGAAGAAGCCCTAAAGAATGCGAATTGGGAAGTTGTTGAATACCAAACCCTCATTCAGCAAGCCCAGTCAATTCTTGCCACCCTGGAAACAGTTCTTGCTACTCTCAATCCTACCACTTATACTAATCGGATCTTTCAGAGGGCCAGAGTAACTCTTAAGGATCTCAAGATTGAGCTCTACCTAAAGAACCTATTCAAGAAGAAACGAACCTCAGCATCCCATGTCCTGGTTTTCATGCTGTCTGATGAGAAAAGAGCCCGAAAGCCATATGCTCTTCCAGTTAGGTACATACCGTACAGGACACTGAGAGACCAATATATCAGGGATTTCAGCAGAGACATCAAGTTGAAAATGAAGGAAAAGGGATTAAAACTAGTGGGTAGGTATGCCTATCACACACTTATTAAGCAT
>JAHPZR010027752.1:0-10531 GCA_019787425.1 Platygyra sinensis
GGCTCGACCAATATGGTCGCCAATGCGACTAACTTTTTCTCCTTGGCAACTAAAATTTTTGTTTAGTCGCCAGTTTGGCGACCTTTTGCATGATTTAGAAGTACAATAAAGCATTTAAGTTAAAATAAACATCGTCCTGCTTTGCGTTCGTCCTAAAAGAATGGGCCAAATTTGCATAAAAAAAGCCACGTTCCCTCCCTGGAACCACACAGGAGCAGCAGGAGCCACAGAATTTTGCAAAAGACCGCTGACGGTAGCAATTTTGAGAAGAAAAAGGTAAGCTTTAGAATCAAAGGTAATCAAGTGGTTAGATGAAGCTTGGCGGAAAATTACAATTTATAGCGTTGTTTTGTTGATTGCGTGACGTGCGCTCATGGCTCAGAAGTGGTTGCCTAGCACGTGATCGAAATCTGCCCGCGATCAAATTTCTTTCCAGGATAAAAAATAGCCGCGTTGGGAACAAAAACGCCCGTGTTTATTTCGTAAGTTTAGCAAGTTCTGCGAGCATTTTTTAGTTTCTCTGTACAAAGCTTAACTCAAACGATGATATATTTATTAAAACTGTAGAAATTGTACGCGAAAACTGAGAAGTCATTTATCTCTACCGCGAAAACGAAGCCAGCATTTTTTATGCTAAAATACAGGTAAATCTCTGTTTTCGGCGAAACATGCGAAGTTGGGCACCGCCGCGCGAATGAAAAGTGTTACAATATTAAAAAGAAATGGATAAGTCGAAAAAATACGTATTGTATGTATGTGTCCCCAAGCCATACCAGACAAAATAATATCAAACACTTTCAACAAGTGGAACCCGAACATTATTTTGATTATACAAACTGGCGACTCAAAATTTGCATCTGGTGACTATATTTCTTCAGTTAGTCGCCAAAACGCGACCTAACGATTTTTTTAATTTCGAGCCCTGGTTCCCCTTCATCCTTGTAAGGCTAGCTCTGTCAGCGAGCAGGATGAACCAAATTCAATGCAGCTGTGATTGACTTCATGTACCTGAGTAGGCAAGATGACACTATCTTGCCCGCTCAGGATTTCCCGCTGTGTTTTGCCTGATAATACAATGCAAATATTTTATTGACCAAGCTTGTTTGGTCAAGATGGCTGGATATTGCCTCATTCTTTTTTGCAAGTTTATGGACTTTGACTCATCTCAGTCCAATGATAAACATGCCCAAAAAAAATACCTCAAGACCATCTTGACTTCACTCTAAGTCAATAACATATTTATTGACAAAAAATAATTTCACTTACCTCTTTATCACTATCTCTATCAGAATCGTCCGCAAACTGTACCGCTGGAGCACTTCCACTACGTGGCCGCTCAACTTCCTCTGTATCATCCATTGCAAGATTATCAACAGCAAATCCATGCGTTAAATCATTCGTAAGCATCTCTGAACAAATGAAGAAAAATTGCAATAAGACACTTGACGATGCTCAAGGTGGGTTTTTCCCTTTCCAGTGACATATCAAAATGCAAATTTTCCCAAGCCAAACCTGGGAGGGCAAGGTTACTCACAAAGGCTTTTGGATAATGTGTGGGGCTAGATAAGAGTTGCACCATGCTACAGAACATGTTTAGACCAGTACAGGGATTTCATTAAGGGACACACAACAGGAGAGTTGATCTGCTGTGATGATGATTTTTACTGCTTCGTTTGACCATCTAGAGTAATTAAAGTTTTTATTATTTATAAAGAAGTTGCGTCAGTTCAAAAAGTTTTTTCTACCAGTGAAAACCAGTTCACCTCCTGTTGAAAAAGGTTAATGAAGGATGAACTGCTGGGTGGAAAAAGGGCTGGCCTTTTCTTTTTACTAATTTTAGAAATACGGAACAAAGATTTTTCAACAGCTTAAGAAGTTAGGATGAGATATTGTTCAGTTGCATGCTGTCTATGGCATTTTGTCAAGTTGCTAGCCTTAAGAATTTGCCTGCAGCAATACTTGCATTTGTACTTTTAGTTTATCACAACATTCTTGCAGTTGGAATTGTCTACTCGCAGTTTTTGAGTGTCATGATTTCTCATACATATCTTTCCTAAATTTATACATGTAGGTAGCATTGCTATAGTGTGTGTGCATTGTCATGCAACAAAAAATAAAATCAAAAACCATACAGTGGATAAAGTCAAGAAATAATACTGTGATACTATAGACAATAAATAAAGAAGACAGTTCTCCAAGTTTAAGGTGTGTGGATTGTCTCAAATTTAAGATAATTGCCGAAATGTTCCCAGCAAAATTATAGAACCTAGTATGGAGCCGCCATGTTGGAGGACCTCCTTAGTCCTCCAATATGGCCAGCGGAAAATAGTGTAAACATCTGGAACTACTTTGGTTATCTGGTCGACAAGTGTAGATTTTTCAACATGCAATCTCTGCTTTATAAATGTCACGCACCGCCATAACGTCAAAATTTAAAATGTGCTGGTTTCCAAATGAAGAATGCTATTGAGGTGGAAAGTTGTACCTCTTATGCCTGATGGTGATAAAACCTTTAGTGGCACTTTAGGTTTGGCTCTGAGAATTATTTGATGACATCACATGCACACACTCTACTGTAGGAGCTTTCCATTATCAATAACCGGTGTAGATCTCTTAATTCTGCACATAAGAGCAGGGAAAACTCTCATGAAATGCTTGCTATGTCCAAAGTAATCACAACTGATAAAGATAAGGATTTAATTTCTAAAATCATCATTAGCTGAAATATCAATTGAAATAGAAACTTGCAAACACATTAACAGCAGAACATAAAATATTATTAAACATTCACATACTTCCTTGCTCTTCATCATTTGAAAACAAATAAAATAATTTTTAACTGAACAGTGTCTAAATTTGAATTCTGAATCAGTGTTTTCGATAGATGTCAACAAAATTTCAATTTAGGAGTCTACAAACAGGCTAAATTTGAGTTTTGATCATGTATAAATTACAAAATGTAATGATTCTGATGAAGGTAAACTTAATATTTCGAACTCATGTGAATATGCAATAAGAAATAACCAAAATACTGACTTGACACAAAAAATAATTATCTGGCTCAGCCACTAAACTAGATAAAATATCAGCAAAACTAGTTTAAATTACCTTTTCTAACACCATATGTCCCATTTTGGCATCCCATGTTAAAACTGCGGCCATTTACCAACTCAAAAAATAACTACTGATATTGTGAGATATGGACAGGCATATTGTTGATTGACTAAATGCAAATACATGATGCTTTCTCCAGACATAGTATGGAGTGGAAGAAAGTTATTGAATAGCAAAAACATAACACAAGACTGGCTGAGGTGCACTGATGCATGTCCTTGTATTATTATTCAAATTTCCGTAATAAAAATGTACACATTAAAGGCTAGCACCTGTTCCAGATTACACAATGTAGATGTATTGAGAAACAGCACTTTATTTCTTCAATTCCCAGTATTCTGTCATTTTGCAGGGAATGTTGGACAAAACTACAATGGTTTGGAACTGTGTAGTTAAGTCAATCCCAGTAAATATTATCCAGATAGATAAAAAATTTTGTGTCATATTAATGCTTCATCTACAAACGAAAAATTAAAACAAGTGGAAACTTTAACTGTCTTTTAAGTGTCTGAGGAAAGATTTCAATGCAAATAAGTGCACAATGATAATATAGTGCCTGACCTGTCAATTTTATGAATAATAAACACAATTTTGGAAAACACTTTTTTCTTCAATTTCATTTCACCAAATTAGCAGTGAAGGTAAATGCAATTAAGTATAGAGATGCAGATTGGTAATTCTAGTCTCTATTGGTTGGCTAACAATTGAGTAATGGTGTTAAAAAGAAATAATTTAACTTCTAACAAAAGGAAGCTCTAACGACATCCCTGTGCAAAAGGCACAATATAACATCTTAAGAATTGAAATGTGTGATTGTTGTCTTATTTCTCATCACAATACCAATACATTTTTAAGCTGATAGGCAATGAGAATAAGGTAGATTATCAACATTGGTTTATATATTAACTGGATTTACCACCAAATTCTTAAGTAACAATGTGTCAGAAACAGTTAAAAGAATCAATACATCAATTACAAGCATAAGTTTAGCAGCAAAATTACAAGCCAAAGACTTTGACATTTTCGACGTAATGGTATCACCAGCGACATGAAGCTATTCCTTAGTATGAGTCACTATTCTTCAAAGCATCAAGTGAACAAACTTTCAAATCATTCTCTTCCACGCAACAAATTTTAAATTACAGTTCTAATTAAATTAAGTGTATAGTTGTGCAACATTTCCTCTGAAGGAAATGAAAAATCCTTGTTTTAATTTTTCACAGTCAAAACCATCAAAACACAAACCATTTACTACAAATAAATTGGTCAGTTCAAAATCCTCAAATTTGGGCTGCATATACATGTGCCTTCAATAAAAGCGCTACTATGTTTATTCAAAACAAACGCCACCATCTGGTTGTGCATTAGACAAAATTAAGGGTAAAAAATAAAAGAAAATTACCATGCGATTCAAAACAGAGGGATTCAATTGTGAAACACTGATTTGACACAGGAAAATAATCTGACAACCCATACAAACTGCACTTCCTTGTGGTTGCAGATTTACAATCTGCTCGGCTCTCAGAAAAAAATGTAGTTTCACCTGTCGGTAAAGTTATCTTTCTGACAACATAGAGCAAATAGAAATTTGACACCCGGCACAAACCCATTCAAAATTATTGCTTCTGCTTGTGCAGAAGGTTCACTTAGTAATATAACAAAATTAAATTTTGGTCATTGCAAAAGTCACATCCACTTGCTTTAAACCATAACAAAATGTTGCCTGCCAAATGTTCTTGTTCAGAAAATGTTTAAAATGAAAAGTTATAGTCAAAACTGAGAGGAAAATCCACCTCCATGAAAGAGCTTCCATGCATTACATACTCCCTTTCTAAGATTGCAACTAACAAAAACAGAAACAGAACTTATTACATGGCTAACTCCATGAATGGGCAAGATGAACCAGATTCTGTGCTGTGATTGGCTACACAAGCAGGCAAGTTGGAGATATATCTTGCCCACTCAGAATTACCTACTGTGGTGACCTGCAAGAAAATAGTGTTCTTTTCCAAAATAAATCCTCTTAATGAGCCAGTTTTGAGGTCATCTGAGTTGCTATTAAGGGCACTACAACGAAAATGACACACTGGTTGTGGGTGAAATTTGGGTGGCAGGGAAGCAAGACTACGGAGATGGGACCCAGGAGGGGAAGCCTCTCCTGGGAGGGGAGGGGGGTTACAGATCAGGCAGTACCCGGGGTAGCCATCCTGGAATAAAAGTTCCAGACCAACCTCCAGAGGTGAGGCCCATACTCCAGGGGGACTGAGGGAGCCAGGAGGGGGAGCCCCTCTTGGGGATGGGGGGGGGGGGGGGGAGGGAGGACACAGATCAGGTGGTACCTGTAGGAAGCCACCCTGAAATAAAAATTTCCAGACTTGTCTGCAGGGGTGAGGCCCAAATCCCACAGTCCTTGGCCTCACGCTTAGTCAATAACCTGTTATGTAGTTGCTACTCACCTAAACTTCCAAGGCCTTGCTGTGGCAACAGGAAACATGTGAGAACTCTGCTGTTAGTCTGCTCGTCATCCTCCGTTTGAAGCTTCAAGACTGGCTGGGACTGCAAAACAAAAAAACATAGCAGTTACAATACAACATTTGATACCTGAAACAACAAAATACTGCTTTTATCAGCATGGAAGATGCTTCATAGCTGTCTAGGAAATCCTCCATATTTAACAGGTTTTATTTTTCTTAATTCATTACTTGAATTAAAAGCATCTGGACAATTCCAGTTATAATTATTTTTGACACATAAAATGAATTCTTTAAATAGTGATTTGCATTGATTTTTATAGGGGAGGGAGCAAATGTCAGTAGGCTACAAAATGAGATTTACCTGATTTTCTGATAGCCACAATGCCTTCAAAGGAAGTGTTCCAACAGTCAAGGGCAGACATTCTAACCTGTGGTAAATGAAATGCACTAACTATTAGCAAGAGGCACTTCATGCTTCTTCCAGTCATATATGCCCTGAAGTGGGTGGGGGCTCTGAAATGGACGAGATGGTTCAAACTAAAGGTAAGGGGGGGGGGGGGGGGGGGAAGAGGCAGGAAGACTCATTAACTTAATCTTACACATTATCAGGGGTATAAACAAACTTTCATATTTGACAGCTTAAGACAAACTACACATCACATTTTAACTCTACAGTTTGTTCATTTACACACAATTGATTGATTTACCTGTTTCCTGATACATCTAAAACATGAAGATTTCTACAATTGCCAATTTCTGATGGCAGACGCATTAGCCAGTTTTCTCTTAATGATAAGACACTCAATCTTGTACAGCTTCCAATCTGCAAAAGTAACAATGCAACCAATAAACACACATCAGCAAAGAGTGCATCCTAAATATCAATTTAAATTTGCCTCAATGATTTTAATAAACCATCTCCTTCCAAAGATTCTAGAGATATATGTGCAACGTCTGCATACAAGCAATGTGGCACTCCTGCGCGTGATGATGATGATGATGATGATGATGATGATGATGATGATGATGATGATGATTTAAGTGTCATAAAAGGATTCTAGTACATTACAGTATTAATCTAGTGCTTATCTCTGGTACCTGTAGCATGAAGTAAGTATGAAAACCTATTTCTATTCCCTCATGCCCTGGATGCCCGGATGCTAGTCTATCACAGGGTTATCCCCAGCATTAAATTTGCCACACAGTATGCATTTATACAACTTGGTGGAGAGAGGCACTGTGAGAGTTAAGTGACTTGCCCAAGAACATAATGGACCCAACAGGGCTCAAACCTGGACCACTCCATCTGGAGTTAAGTACACTGACTACGAGGTCATCACACCTCACACAAAGATACAGAATACATGCTTAACAAGGATTCAAAAAGAAGAATTCAAAGCAACCAAAAACAAGTTCCTGCATGTAGGCTGGGGTACACTTTAATAAAAAATGTAATGAAACCCTGAATCAACCCACCTCAACTGGTAAAGACGTTAGTCGATTCCTATCTAAATTTAAATGTGTTAACTTGTGAAGTTTTCCTATTGTTGACGGAATTTCCTATAATCAAAGAAATAAAAACAGTTGTTAAAAGGTTTCTTTACATTCTCAGAATCCAAAAGAGCTTAATTTGGTCAAGTATAATAAGCCAAAATATTAACTTGAATATTAATTATTTTAATATATGATGCCTAAAACGGAGAAGATTGACACTGCTCAAGTCAAAACCTTAAACGCAGATTGATCTTACTTTTTCTATGAGTAAAATTCTATTTATTACTTCACTGACAGAAATACATCTTTATGTGGCATACCTCAAGCAGGTTTTCTGTCAATATTAATTCTTGCAAGCTAGAGAGCCTGGGATATGAAAAGAGAATATAGCAGACATTTATTCAGGTCTCTTACTTACTTTATCAGACAATCACAAAGGACTAAATAACAAACATGCTGACAGACCCATTGAGGACTGAGTCCCCCCTGTCACCATGCACCAACCAAGCAAACTATCAACTGTCTTATTGCAAGCAATTTGTGCTTCACAGTGACTGTCCTAAAATCTCATCTCCTAAACATTATAAATCAGCTTTCTTTCTGACCTTATAATATGCAATTCACAATAAAGAAGTCACTCTTTCCCCTCCTTCCACTGCATGAAAAAAAAATTATTCTGTCTCCCTACTTGCCAAACATTTTCCATCCCTCCCATTAAACTAGCAAACCAATAAGCTACACACCCTCCTATCGCCGGTGTAAGACAAAGCAACCGGTTCTGGTCAATCTTGATTAACTGAAGTTTCTTGAGCTTTCCTGCAAAAAAAGTTAACACCAGTTAATGTCACACAACATCAAGATGTAATAATTTCTCGCAATATCACACACATCAGGACAGTATAAACAAAAGCTAAAACTTAACACGGCAAATTAGATTAGCAAATAGTTAAAGAATACCAACTACTAAGAGGCTGAAGAAGTAGTGTAAGCTTTTAACTTTCGCATTTACATGATTGTATGAATAAGTTACCAGAGATTACTGTTAGTATAAAACTGCTACTAACTGATAGATCATGAGCTAAAATCTGGTACAGCCACATTGCTCGCTCACCCTGGTGGAGTCTAACTCTCACTGTTCATCCAATCACCAACTGGCCAGATAGTAACAAGGTGGCCGTATTACGGGGGTATATAATGAAAATGACTGATTGTAATGAGCTTTTGTTCGGGTCAGAATAAAACAACTGTAATCAAGAGGTAGCTGTGTTAATGGGGCTGGCTGTAAGACAGGGTTCCACTGTATTTCTCTCTCAATGAACTTTAATTGGTTTTTGCTCAATGAATTGACTAGAAATATTTCTACTCCCCCCTGAATGCAGTCCACCCTTAACAAGTCTACATATATGTCACATACATGTGACATATACTCTACCAGCTATTATATGTAGCATATATGTCACAGCTATGCAATATATATGCAATGTCACATATATGTTACATATATATGCAACAGTTGTATGTCACACATATGTAGATTTGGTAAGGGCAGTGTCCCTGGTTCTACAAACAATAATTTTCTTTTCTGTAGGCATTTCAAGTCCAAAGTGGATACAGGAATGCTGCACTATAATGTCTTACAAAAAAACATCATGGTGACCCTGGTCAGGGATTGAATCCAAAACGGAACACAGTATGACAGAGATATAACTATGTAACTTGATTTCAAATCAAACATCAAGACCTAAATTGTCTGAGCAAAACATAATATTTTATCAATCAACTACTTACCCACTGTGTCAGGAAGCTCTTCAAGCAAATTTTGTGATAAATGAAAGTCAGTGAGACCAACACAACCAGAAATTTCATCTGGTAAATATTCAATCTTGTTCTCTGATACATCAAAAATCTGGAGCTTCTTGAGGTTTCCTATTTCCTGATAAAAGCAAAGACAAAATTCTCATGATAAGCGCAAAAGCGCATGTAAATAGAGGACAAACTCAACACAGAATCAAGAATAAATAGAAGGAGTACATGGAAAAAAGCTACTTGATCTCATCTCAAATTGTCCTTTTTTCATTGAAAGGAGAAAGAAATTTGTTAGGAGAATCCTGATGTCTATCAGATGTCACTTAGCAGGGTCCGAAATTTTTTTTTTTAAGCAGGCGCAAACCAGATGGAAAAATGTGGTCACAAAAAGTGTCAACATTTTAAATTTTTTTCCTTCACACTGAAACACAAAAATACCAAGTTTTTAAGACATCTCTTTGTGTGAAAATACTCCTACTCCTCAATGATTGGAGGAGTCATATTCCATGTGTAAAGTCATTTAAAATATTGTGTAGCTTACAATTTAGTTTAAATGGAGTTTTTGTCAACTAGATAGCTCTCTCAGTCAGGAGACTGAACATATCATATCACTTTCTTCTTACATGCCATCATTACAAAGTCTTCCAGAAAACACACATGAAGTGAGCGGACATGTCGATTAAAAAGAAAGCATATGTTTCTACCATGCGCCCATTGTATGCATATGGCTGACAGTTAAAACTGCTGAAAACATGGTAGCGCTAAATGTCGATTACAGTGCATGGATTACAATAATCTACTGGAGGTACTCACTGGAGGTAATGTCTTCAACAGGTTTCCATCTAACCATAACTCTGTCAGGTTTGGTAGAGATCCAACAATGTCGGCTGTTTAATCAACAAAAAATCAATGATAAAACTAAACAAAAAATACTAAAGGGAGTATGTTCGTAAAGAAACTGTGGTGCTGGGTCAGTGGGAGTATTACAAGATAATGTGGTTTTATCAACTGGGTTGATAATGTGAATTGGCCACCATAAAGAGATTCGAAAGCTGGCATTTTGAGCATTAGCCCTTTGTGATTCGCTCCAACGAAGGGCTAATGCTCAAAGCACCCAATTCACATTGTCAACCCAGTTGATAAAACAAATTAACAAAAAAATGTTTGGTTAGGGAAATAAGCTCTGCTCTGCTGACAAGTAATTTTCTTGCAAGGATTCAATTCTTGGAAACAAAAAATATTATTGTACTGTAATTGGAAGATTTTTCAAAGGCTCCAAGTTTCCAAGATCTGCATACTACAAGATTACAGAGTTTAGTTGAACTACTGCAGAGGTCAATCAAGAGAAGGAACTTAACTATATTAGGGGCCCTTTCCAGCAGCCCCCTTAAGCCTGACAACTAGGCCTGTGGGGTAAAACATTTCAAGTCCCCAACCCACACGTACCCCTACAACAGAGGACCCATCTTCTCCACTTGGGGATATCTAGAGCCACGATTGCACTGTTATCAAATCCAGTTATGCCAGATTTCAGAGCAGTACACAGTGCTGTTTGTGGACCTTATGTGCTGCAATAAGGAACTAACGCACTATCCAAAGGCTATGATTAAAACACCATGCCCCTGCTACTTAAGTATACAGTA
>JAHPZR010027753.1:0-10415 GCA_019787425.1 Platygyra sinensis
CCCTTCATCCTTGTAAGGCTAGCTCTGTCAGCGAGCAGGATGAACCAAATTCAATGCAGCTGTGATTGACTTCATGTACCTGAGTAGGCAAGATGACACTATCTTGCCCGCTCAGGATTTCCCGCTGTGTTTTGCCTGATAATACAATGCAAATATTTTATTGACCAAGCTTGTTTGGTCAAGATGGCTGGATATTGCCTCATTCTTTTTTGCAAGTTTATGGACTTTGACTCATCTCAGTCCAATGATAAACATGCCCAAAAAAAATACCTCAAGACCATCTTGACTTCACTCTAAGTCAATAACATATTTATTGACAAAAAATAATTTCACTTACCTCTTTATCACTATCTCTATCAGAATCGTCCGCAAACTGTACCGCTGGAGCACTTCCACTACGTGGCCGCTCAACTTCCTCTGTATCATCCATTGCAAGATTATCAACAGCAAATCCATGCGTTAAATCATTCGTAAGCATCTCTGAACAAATGAAGAAAAATTGCAATAAGACACTTGACGATGCTCAAGGTGGGTTTTTCCCTTTCCAGTGACATATCAAAATGCAAATTTTCCCAAGCCAAACCTGGGAGGGCAAGGTTACTCACAAAGGCTTTTGGATAATGTGTGGGGCTAGATAAGAGTTGCACCATGCTACAGAACATGTTTAGACCAGTACAGGGATTTCATTAAGGGACACACAACAGGAGAGTTGATCTGCTGTGATGATGATTTTTACTGCTTCGTTTGACCATCTAGAGTAATTAAAGTTTTTATTATTTATAAAGAAGTTGCGTCAGTTCAAAAAGTTTTTTCTACCAGTGAAAACCAGTTCACCTCCTGTTGAAAAAGGTTAATGAAGGATGAACTGCTGGGTGGAAAAAGGGCTGGCCTTTTCTTTTTACTAATTTTAGAAATACGGAACAAAGATTTTTCAACAGCTTAAGAAGTTAGGATGAGATATTGTTCAGTTGCATGCTGTCTATGGCATTTTGTCAAGTTGCTAGCCTTAAGAATTTGCCTGCAGCAATACTTGCATTTGTACTTTTAGTTTATCACAACATTCTTGCAGTTGGAATTGTCTACTCGCAGTTTTTGAGTGTCATGATTTCTCATACATATCTTTCCTAAATTTATACATGTAGGTAGCATTGCTATAGTGTGTGTGCATTGTCATGCAACAAAAAATAAAATCAAAAACCATACAGTGGATAAAGTCAAGAAATAATACTGTGATACTATAGACAATAAATAAAGAAGACAGTTCTCCAAGTTTAAGGTGTGTGGATTGTCTCAAATTTAAGATAATTGCCGAAATGTTCCCAGCAAAATTATAGAACCTAGTATGGAGCCGCCATGTTGGAGGACCTCCTTAGTCCTCCAATATGGCCAGCGGAAAATAGTGTAAACATCTGGAACTACTTTGGTTATCTGGTCGACAAGTGTAGATTTTTCAACATGCAATCTCTGCTTTATAAATGTCACGCACCGCCATAACGTCAAAATTTAAAATGTGCTGGTTTCCAAATGAAGAATGCTATTGAGGTGGAAAGTTGTACCTCTTATGCCTGATGGTGATAAAACCTTTAGTGGCACTTTAGGTTTGGCTCTGAGAATTATTTGATGACATCACATGCACACACTCTACTGTAGGAGCTTTCCATTATCAATAACCGGTGTAGATCTCTTAATTCTGCACATAAGAGCAGGGAAAACTCTCATGAAATGCTTGCTATGTCCAAAGTAATCACAACTGATAAAGATAAGGATTTAATTTCTAAAATCATCATTAGCTGAAATATCAATTGAAATAGAAACTTGCAAACACATTAACAGCAGAACATAAAATATTATTAAACATTCACATACTTCCTTGCTCTTCATCATTTGAAAACAAATAAAATAATTTTTAACTGAACAGTGTCTAAATTTGAATTCTGAATCAGTGTTTTCGATAGATGTCAACAAAATTTCAATTTAGGAGTCTACAAACAGGCTAAATTTGAGTTTTGATCATGTATAAATTACAAAATGTAATGATTCTGATGAAGGTAAACTTAATATTTCGAACTCATGTGAATATGCAATAAGAAATAACCAAAATACTGACTTGACACAAAAAATAATTATCTGGCTCAGCCACTAAACTAGATAAAATATCAGCAAAACTAGTTTAAATTACCTTTTCTAACACCATATGTCCCATTTTGGCATCCCATGTTAAAACTGCGGCCATTTACCAACTCAAAAAATAACTACTGATATTGTGAGATATGGACAGGCATATTGTTGATTGACTAAATGCAAATACATGATGCTTTCTCCAGACATAGTATGGAGTGGAAGAAAGTTATTGAATAGCAAAAACATAACACAAGACTGGCTGAGGTGCACTGATGCATGTCCTTGTATTATTATTCAAATTTCCGTAATAAAAATGTACACATTAAAGGCTAGCACCTGTTCCAGATTACACAATGTAGATGTATTGAGAAACAGCACTTATTTCTTCAATTCCCAGTATTCTGTCATTTTGCAGGGAATGTTGGACAAAACTACAATGGTTTGGAACTGTGTAGTTAAGTCAATCCCAGTAAATATTATCCAGATAGATAAAAATTTTGTGTCATATTAATGCTTCATCTACAAACGAAAAATTAAAACAAGTGGAAACTTTAACTGTCTTTTAAGTGTCTGAGGAAAGATTTCAATGCAAATAAGTGCACAATGATAATATAGTGCCTGACCTGTCAATTTTATGAATAATAAACACAATTTTGGAAAACACTTTTTTCTTCAATTTCATTTCACCAAATTAGCAGTGAAGGTAAATGCAATTAAGTATAGAGATGCAGATTGGTAATTCTAGTCTCTATTGGTTGGCTAACAATTGAGTAATGGTGTTAAAAAGAAATAATTTAACTTCTAACAAAAGGAAGCTCTAACGACATCCCTGTGCAAAAGGCACAATATAACATCTTAAGAATTGAAATGTGTGATTGTTGTCTTATTTCTCATCACAATACCAATACATTTTTAAGCTGATAGGCAATGAGAATAAGGTAGATTATCAACATTGGTTTATATATTAACTGGATTTACCACCAAATTCTTAAGTAACAATGTGTCAGAAACAGTTAAAAGAATCAATACATCAATTACAAGCATAAGTTTAGCAGCAAAATTACAAGCCAAAGACTTTGACATTTTCGACGTAATGGTATCACCAGCGACATGAAGCTATTCCTTAGTATGAGTCACTATTCTTCAAAGCATCAAGTGAACAAACTTTCAAATCATTCTCTTCCACGCAACAAATTTTAAATTACAGTTCTAATTAAATTAAGTGTATAGTTGTGCAACATTTCCTCTGAAGGAAATGAAAAATCCTTGTTTTAATTTTTCACAGTCAAAACCATCAAAACACAAACCATTTACTACAAATAAATTGGTCAGTTCAAAATCCTCAAATTTGGGCTGCATATACATGTGCCTTCAATAAAAGCGCTACTATGTTTATTCAAAACAAACGCCACCATCTGGTTGTGCATTAGACAAAATTAAGGGTAAAAATAAAAGAAAATTACCATGCGATTCAAAACAGAGGGATTCAATTGTGAAACACTGATTTGACACAGGAAAATAATCTGACAACCCATACAAACTGCACTTCCTTGTGGTTGCAGATTTACAATCTGCTCGGCTCTCAGAAAAAAATGTAGTTTCACCTGTCGGTAAAGTTATCTTTCTGACAACATAGAGCAAATAGAAATTTGACACCCGGCACAAACCCATTCAAAATTATTGCTTCTGCTTGTGCAGAAGGTTCACTTAGTAATATAACAAAATTAAATTTTGGTCATTGCAAAAGTCACATCCACTTGCTTTAAACCATAACAAAATGTTGCCTGCCAAATGTTCTTGTTCAGAAAATGTTTAAAATGAAAAGTTATAGTCAAAACTGAGAGGAAAATCCACCTCCATGAAAGAGCTTCCATGCATTACATACTCCCTTTCTAAGATTGCAACTAACAAAAACAGAAACAGAACTTATTACATGGCTAACTCCATGAATGCGCAAGATGAACCAGATTCTGTGCTGTGATTGGCTACACAAGCAGGCAAGTTGGAGATATATCTTGCCCACTCAGAATTACCTACTGTGGTGACCTGCAAGAAAATAGTGTTCTTTTCCAAAATAAATCCTCTTAATGAGCCAGTTTTGAGGTCATCTGAGTTGCTATTAAGGGCACTACAACGAAAATGACACACTGGTTGTGGGTGAAATTTGGGTGGCAGGGAAGCAAGACTACGGAGATGGGACCCAGGAGGGGAAGCCTCTCCTGGGAGGGGAGGGGGGTTACAGATCAGGCAGTACCCGGGGTAGCCATCCTGGAATAAAAGTTCCAGACCAACCTCCAGAGGTGAGGCCCATACTCCAGGGGGACTGAGGGAGCCAGGAGGGGGAGCCCCTCTTGGGGATGGGGGGGGGGGGGGAGGGAGGACACAGATCAGGTGGTACCTGTAGGAAGCCACCCTGAAATAAAAATTTCCAGACTTGTCTGCAGGGGTGAGGCCCAAATCCCACAGTCCTTGGCCTCACGCTTAGTCAATAACCTGTTATGTAGTTGCTACTCACCTAAACTTCCAAGGCCTTGCTGTGGCAACAGGAAACATGTGAGAACTCTGCTGTTAGTCTGCTCGTCATCCTCCGTTTGAAGCTTCAAGACTGGCTGGGACTGCAAAACAAAAAAAACATAGCAGTTACAATACAACATTTGATACCTGAAACAACAAAATACTGCTTTTATCAGCATGGAAGATGCTTCATAGCTGTCTAGGAAATCCTCCATATTTAACAGGTTTTATTTTTCTTAATTCATTACTTGAATTAAAAGCATCTGGACAATTCCAGTTATAATTATTTTTGACACATAAAATGAATTCTTTAAATAGTGATTTGCATTGATTTTTATAGGGGAGGGAGCAAATGTCAGTAGGCTACAAAATGAGATTTACCTGATTTTCTGATAGCCACAATGCCTTCAAAGGAAGTGTTCCAACAGTCAAGGGCAGACATTCTAACCTGTGGTAAATGAAATGCACTAACTATTACAAGAGGCACTTCATGCTTCTTCCAGTCATATATGCCCTGAAGTGGGTGGGGGCTCTGAAATGGACGAGATGGTTCAAACTAAAGGGGGGGGGGGGAGAGGCAGGAAGACTCATTAACTTAATCTTACACATTATCACGGGTATAAACTAATTTTCATATTTGACAGCTTAAGACAAACTACACATCACATTTTAACTCTACAGTTTGTTCATTTACACACAATTGATTGATTTACCTGTTTCCTGATACATCTAAAACATGAAGATTTCTACAGTTGCCAATTTCTGATGGCAGACGCATTAGCCAGTTTTCTCTTAATGAAAAGACACTCAATCTTGTACAGCTTCCAATCTGCAAAAGTAACAATGCAACCAATACACACATCAGCAAAGAGTGCATCCTAAATATCAATTTAAATTTGCCTCAATGATTTTTAATAAACCATATCCTTCCAAAGATCTAGAGATATATGTGCAAAGTCTGCATACAAGCAATGTGGCCCTCCTGCCCTTGATGATGATGAGAACTTTATTTAAAGGGGCATTGTCACGCTATTTGGCAACTTTATAAAAGGCCAGAAGTGCCTTCACATCAATCGAATTCCAAACTAATGATCTAGTTAATTTGTTATTGAAGACTATTTGAAGGTACTGAAACTGTTTCCTGTTGCCTGTCGCTATGGATGGCATGGATGAAAATGGATTGAAACTTGAAAAAATTAGCCAATTTTTTTCAAGTTTTGATGCTACGTGTTTCAAAATCCTCAAGAAATTCATTATTTCTATCCCTCTCTGATAAAATTCATTTGATATCTTCGTCGTAGCTTTACAGAAGCTTTTTGTTTATGATTAAAGCCTTAAAGTAATAATTTTAGTACAGAATTGACCTAAAACAGCAAAATCCTTGTGACAATGCCCCTTTAAGTGTCATAAAAGGATTCTAGTACATTACAGTACTAATCTAGTGCTTATCTCTGGTACCTGTAACATGAAGCAAGTATGAAAACCTATTTCTATTCCCTCGTGCCCTGGATGGTATGCTAGTCTATCACATGGTTATCCCATCATTAAATTTGCCAGTATGCATTTATACAACTTGGTGGAGAGAGGCACTGTGAGAGTAAAGTGTCCTGTCCAAGAACATAACATAATGGACCCAACAGGGCTCAAAACTGGAGCACTCCATCTGGAGTCGAGTACACTGACTACAAGGCCATCACACCTCACACAAAGATACAGAATACATGCTTAACAAAGATTCAAAAAGAAGAATTCAAAGTAACCAAAAACAAGTTCCTGCATGTAGGCTGGAGTACACTTAAAAAAAATGTAATGAAACCCTGAATCAACCCACCTCAACTGGTAAAGACGTTAGTCGATTCCTATCTAAATTTAAATGTGTTAACTTGTGAAGTTTTCCTATTGTTGACGGAATTTCCTATAATCAAAGAAATAAAAACAGTTGTTAAAAGGTTTCTTTACATTCTCAGAGTCTAAAAGAGCTTAATTTGGTCAAGTATAATAGGCCAAAATATTAACTTGAATATTACTTATTTTAATTTATGATGTCTAAAATGGAGAAGAATTGACACTGCTCAAGTCAAAACCTTAAACGCAGATTGACCTTACTTTTTCTATGAGTAAAATTCTATTTATTAATTCACTGACAGAAATACATCTCTATGTGACATACCTCAAGCAGGTTTTCTGTCAATATTAATTCTTGCAAGCTAGAGAGCCTGGGATATGAAAAAAGAATATAGCAGACATTTATTCAGGTCTCTTACTTACTTTATCAGACAATCACAAAGGACTAAATACAATAATAAGTTTTTCAAGAAAATTCTTACCCAGAAATAAGAAAAAACTTATTTTTTGGCTCCAAAATGGGGGGTCGACTTATACACGGGATCGACTTATACACGGGTAAATACGGTAATATGCAATTCACAATAAAGAAGTCACTCTTTCCCCTCCTTCCACTGCATGAAAAAAAATTATTCTGTCTCCCTACTTGCCAAACATTTTCCATCCCTCCCATTAAACTAGCAAACCAATAAGCTACACACCCTCCTATCGCCGGTGTAAGACAAAGCAACCGGTTCTGGTCAATCTTGATTAACTGAAGTTTCTTGAGCTTTCCTGCAAAAAAAGTTAACACCAGTTAATGTCACACAACATCAAGATGTAATAATTTCTCGCAATATCACACACATCAGGACAGTATAAACAAAAGCTAAAACTTAACACGGCAAATTAGATTAGCAAATAGTTAAAGAATACCAACTACTAAGAGGCTGAAGAAGTAGTGTAAGCTTTTAACTTTCGCATTTACATGATTGTATGAATAAGTTACCAGAGATTACTGTTAGTATTAAAACTGCTACTAACTGATAGATCATGAGCTAAAATCTGGTACAGCCACATTGCTCGCTCACCCTGGTGGAGTCTAACTCTCACTGTTCATCCAATCACCAACTGGCCAGATAGTAACAAGGTGGCCGTATTACGGGGGTATATTAATGAAAATGACTGATTGTAATGAGCTTTTGTTCGGGTCAGAATAAAACAACTGTAATCAAGAGGTAGCTGTGTTAATGGGGCTGGCTGTAAGACAGGGTTCCACTGTATTTCTCTCTCAATGAACTTTAATTGGTTTTTGCTCAATGAATTGACTAGAAATATTTCTACTCCCCCCTGAATGCAGTCCACCCTTAACAAGTCTACATATATGTCACATACATGTGACATATACTCTACCAGCTATTATATGTAGCATATATGTCACAGCTATGCAATATATATGCAATGTCACATATATGTTACATATATATGCAACAGTTGTATGTCACACATATGTAGATTTGGTAAGGGCAGTGTCCCTGGTTCTACAAACAATAATTTTCTTTTCTGTAGGCATTTCAAGTCCAAAGTGGATACAGGAATGCTGCACTATAATGTCTTACAAAAAAACATCATGGTGACCCTGGTAAGGAATTGAATCCAAAACGGAACACAGTATGACAGAGATATAACTATGTAACTTGATTTCAAATCAAACATCAAGACCTAAATTGTCTGAGCGAAACATAATATTTTATCAATCAACTACTTACCCACTGTGTCAGGAAGCTCTTCAAGCAAATTTTGTGACAAGTGAAAGTCAGTAAGACCAACACAACCAGAAATTTCATCTGGTAAATATTCAATCTTGTTCTCTGATACATCAAAAATCTGGAGCTTCTTGAGGTTTCCTATTTCCTGATAAAAGCAAAGACAAAATTCTCATGATAAGCGCAAAAGCGCATGTACATGTAAATAGAGGGCAAACTCAACACAGAATCAAGAATAAATAGAAGGAGTACATGGAAAAAGCTACTTGATCTCATCTCAAATTGTCCTTTTTTCATTGAAAGGAGAAAGAAATTTGTTAGGAGAATCCTGATGTCTATCAGATGTCACTTAGCAGCGTCCAAAATTTTTTTTTTTAAAGCAGGCGCCAACCAGATGGAAAAATGTGGTCACAAAAAGTGTCAAGTTTTTAAAAATTTTTTCCTTCACACTGAAACACAAAAATACCAAGTTTTTAAGACATCTCTTTGTGTGAAAATACTCCTACTCCTCAATGATTGGAGGAGTCATATTCCATGTGTAAAGTCATTTAAAATATTGTGTAGCTTACAATTTAGTTTAAATGGAGTTTTTGTCAAATAGATAGCTCTCTCAGTCAGGAGACTGAACATATCACATCATTTTCTTCTTACATGCCATCATTACAAAGTCTTCCAGAAAACACACATGAAGTGAGCGGACATGTTGATTAAAAAGAAAGCATATGTTTCTACCATGCGCCCATTGTATGCATTTGGCTGACAGTTAAAACTGCTGAAAACATGGTAGCGCTAAATGTCGATTACAGTGCATGGATTATAAAAATCTACTGGAGGTACTCACTGGAGGTAATGTCTTCAACAGGTTTCCATCTAACCATAACTCTGTCAGGTTTGGTAGAGATCCAACAATGTCAGGCTGTTTAATCAACAAAAAAATCAATGATAAACTAAACAAAAAATACTAAAGGGAGTATGTTCCTAAAGAAACTGTGGTGCTGCGTGAGTGGGAGCATTACAAGATAATGTGGTTTTATCAACTGGGTTGATAATGTGAATTGGCCACCATAAAGAGATTCGAAAGCTGGCATTTTGAGCATTAGCCCTTTGTCGATTTGCTCCAATGAAGGGCTAATGCTCAAAGCATCAGCTTCCGAATCTCTTTAAAGTGGCCAATTCACATTATCAACCCAGTTGATAAAACAAATTAACAAAAAAAATGTTTGGTTAGGGAAATAAGCTCTGCTCTACTGACAGGTAATTTTCTTGCAAGGATTCAATCTTGGAAACAAAAATATTATTGTACTGTAATTGGAAGATTTTTCAAAGGCTCCAAGTTTCCAAGATCTGCATACTACAAGACTACAGAGTTTAGTTGAACTACTGCAGAGGTCAATCAAGAGAAGGAACTAGTTAACTATATTAGGGGCCCTTTCCAGCAGCCCCCTTAAGCCTGACAACTAGGCCTGTGGGGTAAAACATTTCAAGTCCCCAACCCACACATACCGCCTACAACAGAGGACCCATCTTCTCCACTTGGGGATATCTAGAGCCACGATTGCACTGTTATCAAATCCAGTTATGCCAGATTTCAGAGTAGTACACAGTGCTGTTTGTGGACCTTATGTGCTGCGATAAGGAACTAACGCACTTTCCAAAGGCTATAATTAAAACACCATGCCCCTGCTACTTAAGTATACAGTATACAAATGTTCTTACACTCAAAAACATTTGTTTCCTGCTCCGGAAACATAATAAAAGTTAAAAAGTTTTACAAACTCGGAGCTAAAAGTTAAAACTTGCGAGATATTTCGTCCGTTTTTTTCAACCGGACTTCATCAGTCAATGATATGAATGTTAAAAAGATGAATTTTAAAAAGGGGTTTTAACGCCTCTTGGGGGTTAGAATTGTGTCATAGATAGCTGCTAATTCGTAACCATTGTCTCTGTTTAACGCCGGTTTCGTAAGTTTAATTTGAATAGCTTCTTTTATCCTGCGTTTGAAGGTGTTAACTTCGGTTGATTAGCAGCTATCTATGACACAATTCTAACCCCCAAGAGGCGTTAAAACCCCTTTTTAAAATTCATCTTTTAACATTCATATCATTGACTGATGAAGTCCGGTTGAAAAAAACGGACGAAATATCTCGCAAGTTTTAACTTTTAGCTCCGAGTTTGTAAAACTTTTTAACT
>JAHPZR010027756.1:0-14149 GCA_019787425.1 Platygyra sinensis
GAAACTTGCTGAGCGACGTCGTTAGGCGCGTAAATGTTAACGAGAACAATAACTTTCTACGAGTGACAATTTTAAAATAATGAACCTTCCTTGTTTGTCTGGAATGACATTTTTCAACTTTGAAATTCACAGAGGGATTCATTAGTGTTATGACACCTTTACTATTGTTTGTGCCGTGGCTAAAGAAAGCTTTGCCACCCCATTCGTTTTCCCAGAGGGGTTCAAGATTTTTAGAGCAATATGATTCTTGCAAAAATATGATATGATGATTTTGTTTTCAATTGTGTAACCATCGAAAAATGGTTCGGCGTTTGATCGATTTGTTAAGACCCCTAACATTTAATGACAGGCATTTTAGGTCAACAGCATTGGCAGTATTGACGGTGTTCATTTTGTTGGCGGTTCAATGGAAGACAAGCCAGGCGGAGAGATCAACAAACACGGATTTCTTCTGACTGAATTATGTTGATTCAGGAAACAATTTGACTTTTTCGCTGAAGGGCAGTTACGAGGATGTCAACGAGCAGAGAAAGAAGGTGTTTGTTTTAACCGAAGCGTGTTGGTGTAACATGGAAAGCAAAGAAAGTGTAGCATAATAAACTTAAAGACTACAGCTACATAGCACTTATGTAATAACATGAACAAAAAGGAAATTTGGATACTAAGCTCGATGAGATAGAGTCACTGGCCCGGCACAGTTTTCTTGCTTTTCTGTCGTCTTTAAATGTCTTCAGTAAGACAGCAAAATTAGCGGGTAGGGGCTACTTGATATTCAACTGGAATATTCGAGATGTTAAAAACATTGCAATTGTTATCAATAAAGAGTGATCTGTTGACTACCTTCGTGACGCGACCAGCTTGTTTAGCCACCATAACATAACATAGCATAACTTTATTTAACCTCGAATTTAAGTGTAGCTTAAAAGCTAATATTTTCGAGAAAGAAAAAAAAGAAAAAAAAAGGAAATGCAAACAGGAAAAAGAAACTCTAAACTAATTAATCTATTTACCAATTAACTGTTTTTAACAATTACTGTACAAGCTACTCCATTTCTAAAAAGAGACCGTTTTCAAAAGCGCTTAAATTTAGTTAAAATAGGCTCATTTCTAAGTGTCTCAGGCTAAAGACTATGAGCCGCCGTTTTTGCATATTAGCGGAGCCTTAAGCACGCCATAGGCAGTTTACTGAGACGCGGGTCGGCACCGGAATGAAAACTTATCAGCTTCTGCTAAGCAAAGCATTTTCTAAGTGTATACTAATGTTGTAAATTGTAAAGTTTCCCTTCTTCTGGATTTCTCGGAAGGTCTTGGTTAATTAAGCCTCACTGTGTCCTGGCTGAGGACTTGAGCGGGTTTTTGATATTGAACTGATACAGCATCCCTGTCTTCTCTCACAGCAAATCTTGCGATGATCGGGCGAGGCCGAGCAGGAATAGCTCCATCGTTTTGTGGCTTGCCAACGCGGTGAACAGCATGGAAACGTATATCCTGGATGTTCATTTTGAGATCATTTTCCAGAACATCATAAATGATATCCTGACAGTTTTCGCCTCGACTTTCGGGGATATTCATGAAACCCAGGTTTTTCTCGTCTCGTATATAGTTCTCAAGAGCGACGAGGTTTTTCTGGGCTTCTTTCAAAGCGGGCTTAAGCTTCTCGTTCTCGGCTTGGAGCTTTTTCAGATCAGCTTTTAGGCCTTGAATCATTACCAGAAATCGCAGACATTTCGAGCCGCTAAAAATTGTCAGCGGTATATCATGTTACACTCTAGAACATAAAATCCAATATGGCGCGCTTATCGCTCTGTCCGAAAGGAGCATGTTTCTTACGATGTGCTTCAACAGGTTAAGCACTGCTGATATATTGTATGCCGAGAATAGGAAATAGAAAAGATCGCACGTTAAAATATATCGATTTTATGTTCTGTTTTTTTCCAAGGCAGGATAAACTACAGACATTTCTACTTTGTTTTGATAGCCAAACCTCGATTTTCCCGCGTGGATTTTAAGATAAAACCAAGCCTGTATTATTGATTGGGGGGGGGGGGGTACATTGATTTCGTGTTTAAATTCACACGTAAGTTCTGAGATCTGTGTGTGTAGATTGAGAAATTTTCTTCCATAACGAGATTCTATGGCGATTAATTTATCGAGGAGTATTTCCATAGAGATGAGCGAGTCGGTCCTCCTGGTTTCCTTCCATTTCCTCGCTCTTCTGTTTGTTTCGTTTCCGAATTTGCCTGTCGGCGCAGCTTGAAACTTGACGAACGTTCCGAGGCGTTTTTAACATGAGAACAAGCAGCAAGCAACAATTGATTAAAATTACCGGTTGTGTTGATCCTAAAAAGACATTTTTTTTTGGTTGTATTTGAGCGAACTTAAAAGGCCAGGTATGACTCTTTTCAACTAAGGAATCACAGAGCGCGCAGGAACACGTCCGTCCGCCATGGTTCCTTCCCAGGCCTTCTCAGTTGACCATTGCTGGGCGTACTACTTGCTTGCATACGGTCGGCGCGCGGGAAATTTGAATTGACCAATCAGGATTCAGCAGGCGGGAAAAACTTTACTGTCCTGACGTCAATGTAAGTTTACAGGAAAGGCATTGAAGCCAGGCAACTTTTGTCGCTGGAGATGGCACTAAATATTCACGAAAAGGGATTTACAATTGTCAAAACCCTATCAGTTCTTAAAATGTGAAAAATATGAAGAAGTTTGTGTCTCCAAGCTTCTAATTTGGCGCCAAATCTGAGTCGCCGGCGTCCGGCATGGCAACTCGCTCGTAGTTCGTCGAGTGTCGCCAGGTAGGGTGATAGTTGTCTTATTTTGAACAAAATATCCTGTTTCTCGTCAAACTAAACCCGGAATTCTCGAGTTAACTATTAGAAGAAGCCAAAGCAACTTTAGCATTGTCTCTATTTTTGTTACCTGCGAAGAAAAAGGCTATTATCGTGTCGTTTCGGTAGGACAGCTAAGTTTTGACTGCCGCTCGTACTGCGGGCTCAGCCGCCCGTACGCAAGGGTTGTTATTTGAGTCATATTCAGCCGCTTTCAGCTGAATTCGAGTGCCAGCCATGATAGTTAGCTCAATGATCACTCTGACTTTGGATCACTAAAGTCACCGGACATAAAATGCAAATGCCTCGTTATGAAGTAACCTTGTGATTGGAAGATGCCAAAAAAGCGGGAAAAAAGTCTAGGCGTTCATGGTTTGAGTGTCCTCACTGTAAAATCGCTTCCCCTGTTTTGAACAAAATTTGTTTGGAGAGCACAAAAGAAGCAAGAGCTGCTCTACTTTCACCTCTTAACAATTCTTACACTCATTCTCTCCTGTTTTCTCGAAACTCCCTGCGTGCATCATACCTCGATAATGCACGCTGAATCAATGGTGGAAGCGATAAGGCATTCCTCATTGCCAGGGAATATGTATTTATTAATTGAAATTTTATTGTTTGGAATGTTTCATGAGTGTCACACGTTACTCTGTTTAGTGGTTTGGTGGTAATACATCATTTACCTTTCTTTGTAGCAAAGACTTATTAAGAATTACGGACGGAATGAACAAATATTTGGTGTGTATTGTGGTAACAAGGCCGGTCAAAATCTTCTTGTGACTGGAGACAAACTGCAGATATATTTCACTCAGACGACAAGATTGAGCGAAGAGGATATCTCCTAAATTTCACTCTGGTTTCACCTGCCTCAGTTTCACCAGACTCGGTTTTCAAGCGGTAAGTGGGACCATAAAAACGCATATAAAATTAAAGGAATACACTAAGTTTACCTCCCACTTAAATAATTCCTAAAATTGCATTTCCACGAGAAAATCCGGAACACGGGTTTTCTGTAAAAACTACGAACAATAGTGTGGTAACAGATGATTTCTCTTGAGCGTGGTAGTTTTCAATAACGTTGAAACAGAGCTTTGTCATCGATTGCTATAATAAGCGCAAACATTATCATCAACACTTTGCGCTTTCAGCCACAAGGTTGCGGCGGCCTCTTTGACCCCGATTTAGACCGGGCTTTTGGCTCTTTAAGGTCTTCTTTGACCGATAGGGGTGTGGTGGAGGGGGGGGGGGGGGTGGGGAGGCGGGGCCAACTCCAAAAGGCAGGTTGAGATAATCACAGAGAGCCAAGTCGGAGATTCCTGTCCTATAGAATGTTTCTACCTACTGCTATCTTTTTTCTATGTGATTTCTGGTGATGTAAATACTATTTATGCTTTGCTCTTTTGGCTTTTTAAGGTCTTCTTTGACCGATAGGGGTGTGTGGAAGAGGGCATTTCCAAAAGGCAGGTTGAGATTATTTGCAGGGCACTCTGAGAACCGCCAAGGCGAGTGGGCTCCCTGGTTAAATATTATTATTATTATTATTATTATTATTATTATTATCTATTATTATTATTATTATTATTATTATTATTATATTATTATTATTATTATTATTATTATCGTTATCGTTATCGTTATCGTTATCGTTATCGGTTACTGTTATTGTTATTGTTATTGTTATTGTTATTGTTATTGTTATTGTTGTCATTATTATTATTATTATTATAGATGACTACAGAGCCAACTCGGGAACTCCTGTCCTATAGAGTGTTTCTACTGTGACCATTTTTGTGTGTGATTTCTGGTGATAAATATACAATTTATGTTTTGCTCTTAGCTGTTCATCCAGAACCTATCGCCTTCTATCCCTTAAATGTTAGCTATAACGCTACAGAAAAAGAGAACAGGCAACTAAGTGGACTCCTGGGAGATGTTGGAATTACAAACGGACCCTACAACGAACCAGGCGGAGCGTACATGTTTTATGGCACTGATAACAGCCACATCGAGTTTGCGAACGAAGGAGGCCTAGACACACGGTTCTCAATCACACTGATGTGCTGGGTTCAGCACGGAGGCCAAGGTGGACTAATATTCAGCTACGGAGTTTCTGGTCACACTGTCTGTATAAAGATTGGGGACGGAAAATTCTTTAATCGAATCGTCAAAAGATCTTTTGAAACACTGACTCCTATAATAACTGCTGAGGTTCTTCCAGTGGGAAAGTGGGTTCATATTGCAGCAAGTTACGATCACAACACCGGGAATAACTCGTTGTATATCAACGGACATTTGAGAGCCTCGCAAAACATTGGCACAGGTTATCAGATTGCAACCGCTACCCAAAAAGTTCGAATGGGAGTTAAAGACAAGTTGAATAGCAATTTCAAAGGGAAAATCGCGGAAATGAAGGTTTACAATTTTGCACTGAACGAGGCCCAGATACAGACATCGATAAGACAAGGTAGCTGATCATACCGTCATGTACGTTTCCCAAAATTATCTCCTTACGCTCTCTGGTGATTCCCTTTCTGAAACTGCCTTTACTGGTGAAGTTTGAAAGAGGTAGCAGACAACAATTCATGATCCAGTTTCGCAAAGCAACATCTCGTTAGATGATAAAAGTAATGATCAAAGGAACCAGAGAATCTCGAGAGTAGGCACGCCTGTGACTGGAGAGTAGACGGATTTCTTAATTTCTATTTTTTCACGTCGCCTAAAAAATCTTTCCTCCGCTCTCCTCCGCAGAGTTTCAAACGTTCGTTATATAAATCCGCTGTGCGAGGTGTGTGCAGGCGCAAAGTCGAATTTACCGATCAGGCGGAGAACCTCTGTCAGATGTATGTCGATTTCTCGTACATCTTGTCGTTTTCTCGTACATCGACAGATTTGTCGGCTTTGGCTAAATTTGACAGCTTGAATCTCACAAAAACCGATTTTTGCTTTAGTTGTTTGAGATCTTATTTCATATTTTCCAATACACGAAGCAAAGTGTTTTAATTAGAAAGTCCCCCTGAAACCCGTGGGGAGTGGTCTTGCATGTTGTCTTTTTCTCTTGGAAGAACAATATGGCGAACGATTCGGAACTTCACTGTTTTCTCCAAGAGCTGTATCTTCATGATAAATATGAATTTAAATTAAACAATCTTGCAATCTATATATCTTATATTTCTTTTTTTCTTATTATTTGCAATCGTTGAATCTAAAGCTTCTGTAAAATCTCCGTCCATAAAACGAAGTAAACAAAATGATAAGCTTAATCATCGTTTGGTTCTTGAGATGAAACCCATGAAACAAGGGAGAAAAATAATAGACTCACACCTTCGAACGCGTCGGTGGAACCATCAAGTAAACCGGCGCTTTCGCACTGATCTCCAATAGCATTTAAGTGGTCACCCTTGTAAGGAGAGAGCTGAGCGGTTGCAAAATGAGCTAAACGACTGAAGCTTCAATTTTTACCATGATTTCACGAAGAAAATTGTTCAGTTCGTCGAGCAGACAAATGTTAAAATAACGTCATTACTTGTTCTTGTCTCTTTTGAGACAGAATTGTGATGTTGTTCAGAGTTTCAGCAGCTGTGAGTTTCTTGAGCGCATTTTTCCCTCTTTTCATTTCTTCATCACCACAAACACGTTCTAGAGAATGTTGAATTCGACAGTTGAAAGTTGAATTGAGTCTCTGTGGAGGAGAGAGGTCCAAAAATTCCTCTGCATGTACGTCTGCACATTCGCTTTTCTTTTTTATACCCATTAGAGGCAATGTCTTGACCACCTTTCAGAACTCTGTCATAAAAGATTTTGGTAAAAACAAACTGCATCGGTTTTCCTCCCACCTAATAGCTATATTTGAACAAATACTGATATGACTTATTGTTGTTAAATGGTATTCTATTACCAGAATAACTTTTTCACTTTACTTTGTGCTCGCAACTTAACCTTGCTCCAGAAATATATATATACTTAGAAAACAGCCCTAAGAAAATACACGCGCCTATTGGTTAAAAGTTGTGTTTGTATTTAACAATTAGATTATGAGCTCGAGATTTCTGTTTAAACAATAAAGTGTTTCTGTCGAGAGAGCTATAGGCTGATAGGTGTCCCGCGGAAATTTAATGTTCTTAAAACTAGCATATTTGCCCGAGAATGGAAGCTTCAAAGGCAAATATGCTAGTTTTTAAGTGCTCCTAACCCCAATTTTTTCTTCTCGCTGAAACGAATCTACTTGTTATTTGAAATGCTTGTGCGAAAAAATTTTTGATTCGGATAAATCCTCGATTTTCTGTGCCCCAACGAGATCTCGAAAATAGCTCCAAACCACCGCTATTTTGTTGGACGACCGAATCTGAGGAGAAGGGGTCCAGCATGTGTTGTGACATCTACCCCAGACTGTTCACAGTCCCTTATTTTTCCGTGCGATCGTAGATGTGGATCTTGGTCCCTTAATGCGAGCGAAACTGTGGAGAGTACAAAATACCCGTGGGTAGAGGTGGTGCAGGGCACGGCCGGCGGAAAAAAATAGGGAGACTGTAACAGCTTCACTCTGCCTCGTGTTCAAGGGGCGTGGCCTAATTTTGACGCCTCCATTGATCAAATCAATTAACAATCACTTCCCTGGAGAAAAGGCCTGACAAATCAGAGAAATATGATATCGATTACGTGTTGCTGTACAGTTTCGAGACATTTTGATTAAGGGTCTTCAAGTTAGCATTGCTCACGAAATCGATTCAATGCAGTTACTAAGTTGAGTCGAATTAATGCAGGAGGAAAAATCTCTTCTCTGACTGCAAAAAAGCGACAAAGCCCGCAAGTTCAGATGCGTGCCGTGTTTGTGGCGTTAATTTCAGTCGGTGATTACGGCTGAAACAACAAGTACATTTCGACCGGAAATCTATTTAAGATCTCTGAATGGAGTTGGCAAAATTCGCCTAGCAATTCTTTCGAAAGTACATCGCGGTGTTGAAATGGATCCACAAGATGGAAAATCTTCCTGCGAACGAGAAACAGCCTCTTTTTGCTCGCGCTTTCACACCAATCCTCCAAGACTAGAAGCAGACAGACGATCAAAATCAAAACAGTCTCCACAAAATTATTCCGAAATCGATGCCATTTTGGCCTGAGCCGCGAAGTGATGAATGCCACTTCCTGTCACTCGAGTTGTCATCGCTCTGCTGCGCTCTGATGAACTCTATTGTCCCTCGACCAATCAGGTGTTGCCGTTGCTGGAGCAACTAACTCCGTGAACGCGACACAGAGTGAAGCAGTTACAGTCTCCCTATTTTCTCCGCCCCCTGACCCCACGCTATTAACCCCACCATCCCTACCCAAGGGCATGTTGTTCTCTCCCCAGTTTCGCCCGCATCAAGAGACCGAGATGGCGGCCAGGTTGAACTGAATGATCGACATCTACGATATGGTCTCACGGAAAAATAGGGGACTGTGAACAGTCTACATCTACCCAGGAAGATCGAATATCTCCCGTCCTCTCATTTCCTTGAGGATAAACAAAACATATTCGAAAAGTGTGCAGAAACGCCTTCCAGAGGTGCTATCGGCTATTGCAGCAATATCCCAGATTTAAAGAAAGATATACTATAAAATTTAATAGCGATGATCGGTCAATAGTACAATAAGAACATAAACGATGGTTGATTTTGTCGAATTATCGAACAAGCGAACTAACTCTGTCGAACCATTGAAGAACTCTTAGTGGAAATGGTTCCGAAGACTTTCAAACGCTATTTTCAAAATTTTCTGCTGAAAGCCAGCCAGCAATTTGTAGAGATACTAACGACAACCTAGATTTTCCAATCCCACAGTATTTATAACATATCCGACAAAGTCGTGCGGTAAATTACGAAGCATTACGACCGATATGTAAGCTTACTGATATGTAAACAGGTCGCAACTATTCGCCGCCAACCAACACTTATTTCTCTTTCTATTCAGATAAAAGTCGAAAACTAATCCTTTAACGTTACATGATAACAAAATTGTTAGACTCACAGAGTTTTTCGAATGTTTGGACGACAGCAGTGCGACATCCTGTTTGCTTTTCCGACGAATTTCACTGCAAGCACTGAGAAAAAATTATATCGGTTATTTGTAGTTACGACTTGAAACGTGCAACAATGTGAAATCGGTAATTTTATGAAATGCTACATTCATTACGCTTTCCTTCCCCAAGCCTCAAAAATATAAAGGTCCAAACAATCTACGGTTTTCAATCGCCGGATCGATGCCAGTGTTTTGGAGGTCATCACGTCTCGAAAACTGGAACACGTACTTCGCTCTTATAAACATGAAGCATTCCAGAGAGTAAATTACAAACTGGATTTAATAGAACAACCATACCTTGACTATATACATTCTCGCTAACGACAACAGTACTGAGACAGGCTTTAAACACTCGTGGGAGCCCTGTGTTTAGGTAATGAATTTACCATCCAAAGCAGTCCTTGAATTTTCTTTCCTGCTTTTCGTTTTCCTCCTTCTCCATTTCGTATCTAGCTTTCCATTCCTAATATACAAGCAGCTCGTCCGCAAAGAGGTCTTCCCCGTCGTCGCTTGCAATATTGCAAATTGCTCTCAAAAGCTCCAAGCAGTCAGGGGCACCCAACGAGAAACTTCGATGAAATATCTGTTCGGGAGAGTCTATCCGTTCTAAGGCTTTCGGATAATGCATTGCCAAAAAGCTACTGATTTCTTACTAAAACATCACCTAAAAGATTCGCAACCAGAGAAACGCAGGGAAAAACAGTCACTTAGATTTTCGGAAGGGATATTTTTGAAATTTCTGGCTCTAAAAAAGGTCGCCTAGCATTTTCTTGTAAGAAAAAAGTTCACAGAGAAGTTCTTCGAAGGTAACGTTCAGCTAGCAAATTCTGAAGTGAAGAGTTCATTCCCTAAAATGTTCGGGCACTTCAATCTTTGGCTAAGAAATCCGAACAGATCAAAATTTTCTAGCAGATTAAAACAACTCTTTAAACAGTCTTTAAACACTACAAGGAGCCCAGAAATATCCCTCCGAGACTTTTTTGCTTAATTTGATCGTCGGGTGCCCCTGAAGCAGTGATTTCACAGTTGTCGAACGTGCTTGATCGAAGTTTATTTCGGAGTCTTTCGAATCGAAACTTAACTCTGAATTAGTGATGAAAAAGAAATGATTGTTAAACAAAACTCGGACGTTTTAGTCCCAAAATATAGATCGACTCTATGCAAATATGGCTGCCTTTATATTATTCTTTTGATCGTATTTAAAATAGCCTCACTAACCTCACTTTTAAGACAAAAATTGTAAAGAATTTATTATCCCGAACGAGGTTAGTGAGGCTGTTTTGAATACGAACATAAGAATAATTTAAAGGTAGCCATTTTTGCATTGGGTCTATATTGGAACGATTACAGTCAAACTAAGTGAAGCGTACCCCTCAAGATTACATTAATGAATTGATTATTTGACTATTGAATCCTCTAATCGTTTCAAGAATGCAATAATGAATTGATTACTTGATTATTGAATCTGCTAGCCGTTTCAAGAATGCAATAATGGATTGATTATTAACTACTTAATAACCGAGAGTGAGGTCGTTACGGGAAAATCTCAAACTGAGGTCGTGCCGTATTGACCGAGCGATAGCCGGCGAGGTCAATACGGTAGGCCGAGGTTTGAGATTTTCCCGTAACGACCAAACGGTCGAGGTTATTAAGTTGTTTATTATATGGCTAACAAAACGGTTCTAAAGAAAGAAAACAAATCTTGATTCAAGGGTAAGTCGTTACTTCACATCCGGTGATGCGCGCGCTTCTTTCCCAAAGGAGCGCGGCCTCTGGGGACGAGAATGACTGCATAACAGAATTCAGCGAATAACTAACGCGTACTCCGTCAAGAAAATATATTTATTTTTGAAAAACAATGATCAATACAGCCGCAAAAAGTGTTTTAGTACAGTTGTGTTACTATATGATGAGAGAATTTCCATCGACATTCTCAAGAATCAACCGCTTAACGTCAGTTTCTGTAGAAAAGTGCTTCAAACTTAGCTCAAAAGCCGTGCGGCCGTGTCGGTGAAAGAAAATACAATTTAAACGGAATGAGCACTACTCTTCGTCGTCCGCTTTCGATGAAAACTCTTCGCCTTTTCTGAGGGTCCTGGATTATAGTTACTGGCCCGTTAAAGATCTTGAACTGGCGCTCAGAGATGCTGAGAGATGCTGCGAATGCCCACAGCGAAAAAAAAAAAAAAAAAACCCCGCTCGGCTGTTTAAATCTGATGGCCCTTGAAGATGTTTAAACTGGCTTGTGTTACAGCAAGAGAATTTGTTGATGTTGACTGCTGTACTGCTCTGGTGTCACCAATTGCCTTTTGAATGGTGAAAGGAGACGTGCCTTCGGAAAGGAATCTCTCATGCATACTATACTTCGCTGCAAGCCCGACAGGGTGTCAAGTTCATAATCGTCGCCATCCGTTTTCCGATATCTATAAAAAACCTTGCCAATAAAAGGTCAAGGACGGCAGCAGGTAAATCCAAAACTTCTACTATGCTTCCTTTGTTTATTGACGACAAATATCGCTGAATTTTTTTCATTTCAGTGGCGGTTTTCCTTTCCTTCCGTGGTTTTGCTCTTTGAACATTTCAATTTCTTCCTAACCAATTAACTCGTTCGTGATTTGCTTATGTAACTTCATTTTTTCCTTAAAATGATAACTGCGTTCGACTAAGAATGCCTTCATAATGCGGTCTGATTCGAGAATTTTCGACCGTTCATCGACACCGATTTCGCCCACGTGCACCCGAAAAATTTTTTAGGGGGCGAAATTATCGACCATGTGCTCAACCTCGTTCCCAGGTTCTCTCTTCTTTGCCTCCGGAACGAGGTTGTCATGTGCGTTGTTTCTAGCAGGAGTCCATTTTTCACGTTTGCCTCGCGTCCTGATGTGCATTTTAGTCGTGTTTGACCTTCTCTTCGCGTTTGGTGTGCTTTCATGTCGAATTCTGGACTCTGCTTCCCTGTTTATTTTATATGTTCACGACACGATCGCCTAGGCTTTGGGATGTTAACTATGGAAACAGCTGTATTTGATTGCTTCCAGCTGCGACAGAAAAGGCCAGTCTTATCCAGCCCAATATTGTTTGGAATCGGTGGAAGAGTACTCTGACGGGAAGGTCCATAAGAGTGCACATGGACCACGGAACGGAAATGTAAATACTGTCTACTCCTTAATCAGGCCAGGGGAATACTCGAATCAGTCGCACGGAGTTTGTTTACGATGAACGAGCACGCGATTGCAAATGTTTACTTATATTTAAACTTCCTGCTCAGAATATGTTCGTAAAAAGTGTACTTTTACAAATTAGCTTTTACGCTTACACATTATAAGTTATGTTTCAATACTTAGCACGAAATTTGAAGGCTGATCTAAATAATTTAGTCCTTTTAAACTTGTGAGTCTGCAGAAATTGCTGGTTTTCAGTGTCACGCCATATCAAGATAAAAATAAAAGCCGTTCAATAGATAAAGTCCAAAATCTGGAAAAAGGAAGGAGGTAAATATGCAAAGACTCTTGCCAAGATTCAGATCACAGCAATTTTTCTTAAGCGAGATATGCGGAGAAATGTTTTGCCCAAATTTATAGAGATATGTACGGAGACGCCATGCTGGTGCCCATCTACATGGGCACCAACATGGTGGCCGGAAATTTACAAAAACATCTGTCACTGAGTTTTGCTGCAAAAGCGTAAATTTATCTCTAGAGTACTCAAAAACAATAAAATGATACTTTTTCTAATACGTGAACTGTTCAGATAGCCAAATTCCCCGAAATAAGTCACTTTTTAAACCAATATTACAGCTCTTTTGGCCGTCATGTAAACGCCGCATCACGCAAAAGCTAAGACATTCAAGCGCGGTTTATCACAAAACCAAGAACCCATTCGGAGCGAAAATTTTAAGTAACAGTCCATGTAAGAAGGAGGCAACCACGCGGCAAGGAATGCAGAAAGGTGCTAACTTTTGCACAACATTGCTATTGTTTTATCATACTTCTGATTGGCTTAATCAGCAAAACTTACCAAAACTTTAGGTAGCTGCAGATTTATTTATCTTTAATTGATCAATTATTTTCATTTCAACAAAATCTCTTCTAAATCTAAATACCACAGTAATCCTATGTGGGGAACATTGAAAAATTGGAGGCTTTTACTGTCTTTGTTTACGACTGTTGTGATTGGTTGAAATGTTTACGCACAAAGAAAACTACCTTACAGAATAGAGTTTACATACATTTTATTTCATAAACCTGCTTTCCATCAGTTGATAAATTCTTGGTCTGAAAACACAACCGTTTCAATGTGGGGAAAGCTTATTGCCGCAGAACAATAGAAAATGGTACAGTTCTTACCTGGATCATCATTACTTAATAGATATTACTTTTCAGCTGCTCTTATACACCATGAAAGTAAAATCTCTGGAGGATCAATTGTTTTGTAGTTTGAATTTTAGTGATGTCATGTGAAAACCCCCAATTGGCGAAGTCACGCAACGTAGTTTGTACCGGGACCTGTTCAATCAGAATAGGCCACTTCCGAGTTCTCTTGTGCCTCTGTTTCAAAACGAGTATAGGTGCGAAACCTTTCATATGAAAATGAGTTGTGCATGCAGTTTCATTTTCATGCAAATCAAAGTCATTTTCATAACAAGGGTTTCGCACTTAGACTCGCTTTGAAACAGAGGCACAAGGAAAATCGGAAATGGCCTATTGCGTAGACTTTGACACTGAAATAGCTTTCTGTAAGACCCCGTTTGTTGATGAAAAAGTGTTAATTTTACAATAGACAGAGGTTGAAAGTCAGATAGGGAAATCATTTAAAGTATCTGTATTAAGGTTACGGCGTCGAACGCACTCATAATCTTTGATTACTACTAGTATAATTAACTCTCTGAATGTTAATCGCCACTTATCGTCTTGTATCACAACGATTTTCAATGCAAATAAAGCAAATGTGGTCTAGCTTTGGATAACCTTCCAGGTTTTTCCCTTTCCGCCCAATTTGCATAATCCGTAATCGGCCCGTGCGCATTACGGGAGAGTAATGCCCAGGCGTTAAGCTACACTTAGCCAATGAGAGTGCGCGTTATATCGGCCAAAAGAGCTGTAATATTGGTTTAAAAAGTGACTTATTTCGGGGAATTTGGCTATCTGAACAGTTCACGTATTAGAAAAAGTATCATTTTATTGTTTTTGAGTACTCTAGAGATAAATTTACGCTTTTGCAGCAAAACTCAGTGACAGATGTTTTTGTAAATTTCCGGCCACCAT